>BEXV01003100.1:2217-16205 GCA_003118195.1 Hemicentrotus pulcherrimus | reverse complement strand
GACAAAGAAAGCGGACAAAATATACAGTTCCTCAGGTAAACAAAGGAACATTCCTTCACTGCTATTATGTTAAAATGTGAAGAACAGGTGTCACACGCATATTCACCTTTTTACATAATAGCAGTGAAGGGATGTTTCTTTGTCTACTTGAGGAACTGTATATTTTGTCCGCTTTCTTTGTCGGTCATGTTCATAGTGAATACTTACGTCAAATCAGCAGTCCCTTTTAAAAGAATTAACAATGTACATATCATTACCATATTGTGCCGAGTAGGGCAGTTAATGAATTAAGATTCAGATCAATTACCAATAAGTACAAAAGTAAAACTTGCTATAAATCAATTGAACAAAAGTCAATGATTCCACTCTTGGAGGTGTATAACACACATTAAATTCAAGATAAGGCAATGTAAAATCACAAGTAAAAACTTTACTTTCACAATCAATATATTATACAAATTGTTCACTCAAATGACTAGCAAAGCATGGCTATATACATGTAGAAGATACCTATTCTAAAGGTTTTGTCACTGATGATCTTCTCTGAAACATTTTTGAAAAAAAATTGAAAACAAGTCATCCTTGTAAACAGTCGACACTATGTACATATTTTTAATCTACCTTATCAACTCACATTAACGATACACTATAATTCATTAAAACATAGAATAATGACTAATCTATCAAGAAAATATTATCACATCTTGAAATAACATACATCAAGATCAAGCAACCAAGTACAAGTACATCTAGTAAATTGAACACAAGAGAAAGGAAGGGGGAAAGAGGCACGATGGTGATGGGATAAGCATATATATATATCTAAAGATGGAAATAATGAGTCATACATACGTTCACAACCATAACGGTGGTAAAAAACACAGAATAAAAACTAAACTATCAAAAAAAGAATGTATCACATTTTAAATTAATATTCATCAAGTTGAGGTAATTTATCAGAACAATATTGAATAAAGACAGCAGAAAAAATATATAAATGATTACATGGTACAATAATAATAATAGCTAGTTCTTGTAAAGCGCTTTTCAGGACTGAAGACCCTCTCAAAGCGCTCTACAGATAAATATATTATTACCCCGGACTTATCCAAAGATACAAATTGTCACATTTTCAAATTGTAACATTATAATTAACGTCTGTATGTCCTGGGAGTTGGTGAAGAAAAAAACAATAATAATTTCAATGAAAATACAATAAACAAATTAAACAAAATACAACAACAAAAACATATAGACGTGACCCAGACCAAAGTACTGTTTTGTAGTATCTGAAAGCTCTTGGTGTCATTAGTCAACATTGGTGAATAATTGAATGGATGGCTTAGTCTTAAGTATCATTGGTTAACCCAGATATATCATAAAACCTAGTATATCATGTAAAGCTCACACTATCATCATACCCGACAACACACAAATTATTTCTTTTAAACTGTAGTTCAGCATAACATTTTAAATATAACAATTCTTACTACAAGAATAATTGTACATATTGTACATATAAAACTTATCCTGAAAAGTTCAGCTTCATATTTCTTTTTCTTTTTTACTGTATCTATTAAAAGTCGGCTCTTTCAGTTCAGCACTATATTGCAGCTTTATGACATACTAAATATAACATTAAATAAGAAATCAGCATTATAGTTCAAATTTTAAAATATTTAATGAATTGTACATAAAACCTCTTTTCATCAACTCAGCTTGCAGTCTTTCAACCTACAATGTAGTACTATAATATATATACATGTACAGTGTATATGTAAATACACTTACATTTTAAATTCCTCTTTCAGCTTTTATACATACAAGCCTTTTTTATGATCAACAAGTTTCTTGATAGTGTTACTGCAAGTAACATCATTATTTTTCTAGAAACAACATATCAAATACCATGTTCCTTTTGCATGTCAAACTTTTTTTAAATATATTTTGTTTGTACATTGATCAAAATGCTAATGTAATCAAATAATGCAAACTTATCTGTTTAAAACAAAATTGAAGAAACTCTAAACAAACTTTTTGCACATGCATATAGCAGGCTTTATCAGCAATACGTTTACCTGCTATATTCATAATGGCTATAATTGGAAGAAAGACTCACCAGAAAAGTAAAAATCATTACCTCAAATTATCTCAGTAATGCATTCTATCATCATCTGCGGTTCAAAGCCTGTCTGCACTAGTTTGGCCAGGAGAGATTACCTCCCTGCATGGTCACCGACGGGTGGTTATCTCATCAAATCAGCTCTCACTTAATATAAGAAGAGCGGGATCATGGGGGACCAACTGGAACCGCTTAAGCATTGTTTGCTATACAAGTAGTGCAGTCCCGCATTGATAGAGACATACTAGTAGAATATTCGCCACCTACTTTTACAATGTATGCTTAACTTTTTCTGTTTCATGGATTAAAACCACATTGTTTGGGGGATGTTATCCAGGAGCACCTTGTGCATGTGTTTGTGTGTGTAATAAAAGTCAATGGAGGCAGTCTTTATTTATTCCATTGGTCAACCAAAGCCAACAAACTTGTTCGTTGAAAACAAACTCAAATGCTTAGCGGATGGTTTGGGAGGTTGCAGGACAGTCACTGAATGCATGACGAATCGTCTAGAGTTCTTAAAGATGGTTGCTACAGGAAGGTTGCTAAGTGCATGGTGGTGGTTAGGGGCTGCAGGGTAGTTGTTGAGTGCATGATGATTGGTCATTCAATTGCTGAATGGTTGTTGGCTAATGATCGTTGATGGTGGTTGCCCTTCATTTCTTGATAAGATGGGTCGGTCTTCCCGGGAAATTTTGCAGAATTACAAGGAGTGTGTGGGGTCTGGTCTGGGCTGGTTTGGTATTGTACAGAGCTAGTTGAATGCTCACTTGCTGGCTAGGAATGGTGTGGCAGTTGCTGAATGTCCATTGGCTAGTTAGTAGTTGCAGGGTGGTTGTTGAATTCTCATCGGCTGATTGGCAATGTAGGACTGTTGCTGAATGTTCATTGTTTTAAAAATATTTGTAAGCTTGTTGCAGTATGTCCAATGGCTATTTAGGAATGGCAAGGTGTTTACTGAATGCCTAATGGGTGAGTATTTCTACAAGACTGTTACTCAATGCCCAGTGTCTAATAAAGACTTGTTGAATGGTTGCTGAATTACCCACAGGCTGATTAGGTCTTGTGGGGTGGTTGCTGAATGCTGATTGGCTGATTAGATCTGCCGGGGTGGCTGCTGAATGCTCATTGGCTGCATAACTGTTGGGGGTGGTTGCCCTCCGTCTGCTGATGAAGTGGTCCCTCCCACTGGAATACCCATGGAGGCATAGAGTGTGTCTGGATCGTAGCAAGGGTACTGCGGTGCATACATGACACTGCCAAAAGAACCTTTCTCGCCTGAAACCTCCTGTGGCCCTCCAACAGCAGCTGTATATGTTGGAGGTGGGGGCAAACCTGTAGTTACACAATGAAGCATAGAAGAAAGAAAAGTTACACACATTGCTGGCATTTATACTTTGAAAATCAAAGTCTTACATGAACTCAAAGAGAAGGTTGAGTCCTGGGAAGAGGTGGTAAATAATTTGTGAGCATTATCATTGTTATGCAAGTATGAAAGAACATCAGATAAAAAATGTGCCCCGAAAAGCATGGCTCTTCAAATGCTTTCATATTCTAAATATGACATGTAACAACATACAAATCGGGACTGATTTTTATGCCACATTTTTGTGTAGCCCCATATACATCTTTCTGTGTACAATGCTTGTAACTTTAGCAAGACAGGGCCAAATTTCTTATCATTTTCGATGATTCCAGAACCTTGCAGTACACACCAATACATATATGGTAGATGATCAACTTTTCTGATCATTTCCACACTGTTTCTTTCACTATGTAATTGCATGACCAGGGGGGTGTTTCACAAAGATCCTAAGTTGAACTTAACTCTAAGTTGGACTTACAAATTTTGCAGAGCCATTTGTAGCCTTAAAATGAAATATATTTACAAGCAAAATTCAAGTATTTTAGACTTTAAATAAATTCCACAACAAGAACATGAAATCTCCTTGATAATAGAAAATATGAATGATTTGAATCAACATTCTATGCACTTGAAAATCTTTTACAAAATATTTTCATAGAGGCTAATGGCTTTCCATAATTATTAAAGGAGCTACACAAAGAAAATTTACTAAAAANTCTTTGTACAGTGCTTGTAACTTTAGCAAGACAGGGCCAAATTTCTTATCATTTTTTATTAATCCAGAACCTTGCAGTATACAATATACCGGTATGCTAGATGATCAACTTTTCTGATCGATTCCACAACGTTTCTTTCACAATGTAATTGCACGACCAGAACTCAACTTTATCTTTAATTATGTATGTATTACATTGGTTGTAATTCAATTGTTATCAAGTGGACCAATGTCTTGAATCTCTCCAGTAAATTTTGCATCAACTTTAAACCAGAAGCATAATAATTATTTTCACAGTTATACAAAAATTGCAATAAAACTTGTTTCAACTTCTGTTTGAATTGGGTTTGAACATTTTCTGTACTTCTGACACAATGACTCCCAAATGGATTAACATTTTCATGAAATCAAGTGATCTTACATTACATAATTGTTCAAATATATTTTACAGGAATACAACACGATATTCAAGATGCATTGAATTAATCATATATATTTCATGAATGTTTGAAAAATGTAATACAATTCAAAAAGAAAGAAAAAAAAGATATGCAAGGTATCTGTTTAGTATCTTTATACCAATTCTTACCTTCTTCGCCAGACATTCCTCCTGGCATTCCTGGTTGTCCAGGTGGAGGGTATCCCTCTGGCCCTGGTGGGGGTGGCCCAGCTTGGCCGGGTAGGGGAAACCCTTGTCCTGGTTGGGGCATTCCAGGTTGTCCTGGTGGGGGATAGCCCTGTTGCCCTGGTGGGGGTGCCCCAGGTGGGGGATACCCTTGTCCTGGTGGGGGTGCTCCAGGTTGTCCTGGTGGGGGATAGCCCTGGTGCCCCTGTCCCTGTGGAGGGTATCCCTGTTGCCCTGGTGGTGGCGCTCCAGGTTGTCCTGGTGGGGGATATCCCTGTAATTGCCCCTGTGGAGGGAATCCTGGCTGCCCTCCTGGTGGTGCCCCAGGCTGGCCTGCGATGGGTTGCACTGCATAAGGGTTTTGAGAAGGATCCTTTATGGTGTGCTGGAAGGCTGGAATTGTGCCAATCACAACTGGAAGCTTCACTTCAGCATCCATAGGTGTTCCTGCAACATCTCCCTCAATCTGAATTCATAAAATACAATGATGAGAAAATTTGCATTGATGTCTTTGTTCTTTACTGCTTATTTGACCTCTGATGGAATCATGCCCAAATATGCCAGTATTACAACAAACAACAAACCTGCAAGGCACCTTTACACTCCCCTTATGCAACACCTCCATCTATATGTACAATATATGTCAGTAAGAAACAAACACTCACCCTGACAGAGGATGTAGATCATAATTTATTTATTCCAAACGGGTTAGCGTAATTCTGATTTTTTTTTTCTTCTTCTCCATTTCTCTCTCTTGTCAGTTTAGTCTCAGTATCAATTGGGTGATTGGCGTATCACAGCTACTATTACTACAAAAGGATCTTTCAGGGGATATACACTGTAACTGGGAAGACCTATGTTCTGAACTAAGAATGAGTGCTAGCACTCTTTGATAAACTTATTCAGTTTTAAAGGGAATTCCAACCTTAAAAGCAGACAACTCTAAAAAGAAGTAGGAAAATTCGGAGAAGTAGAAGCAAGAACAGAAATCTGACACATATTAGAAAACTGTGATTTTTTTAAACGTTGGAATTAGAGACGTATGGGATCTTCAAAATGGCTGAATCGATAGTGTCACTGTGATTTAGTGCTGGAAAACTTTCCCATTTGTTCAAGCACAAAACAACTTAAATGAGTTCTTTTTCAATATGCATTACCTGGGATTATCTATTCTTTTGAGAGGACCTGTAAAAATATACTCTCCATAATATATTTTAAGTACTGCCCCAAGGGTGAACCCACTTGGGAGAAAAGTATAAATTAATGATATTTTTCGTACTCAACAGGGTAGAGTTATTCCTGACTCCTGAGTACATGAACATCACAATCCACTCACCTAATTGCTAATTTGAGACTAGCATAGATGTAGTGATCTCATATTTCAATCATTCATAACTTTCTTATAATTGGTCCGATTTTATTTCAAATGTTCAAAATTCTGTTTCTTTCAAAATGAACTTATTACAAGGGTTGGATTGTCTTCAGTTAGTATGGTACATGAAACATACATGTACATGTACATTTAGGCTACTTTGGTTGTTTACAATGTATACCTACAGGTCATACTCTCTCAATATTGGTAGCCGGGGAAGTGAATATTATATTCACTTCCCCGGCTACCAATATTGAGAGAGTATGTTTAACAAGTTCTACATGTAGTTGAAGTTCAAGTGGCAAATTAAGAATGACATTCAAAGGACCATCACCCTCTTCCCACTCTTACCTCAACATAGTACTCGACTTGAATGTTTGGGCAGTTTTCGTAAGCGCAGGGAGGGATAGGAGGGATCAACATCTTCAACCTGTCGTAGTTCATTGACCCCATGGCTTCGCAGCCAGCTAGCTTTAGTTCAGCCACTGTCTTGACCGCCTGTCTGGTGTGAGTTCTGCCGGTGCCGTGACGTTGGGCAGTGAAATGTCCTTTCTGCAAGAGACCAAAAGACACAGTCAAGTGCTACATGCATAACATCAAAGGTTGGAGAAGACACGAACAAAATAACTATGCCAAACCCTTGGGAACCTCCTCTTGGTAGAACGGATAATCAGGTGGGCTGTATATAATACAGATCACCTTATGTTTTTGTAAGAGTTTTTTTTTTTTGTGAGCAAGATAACTTGAAAATGGCTCAATCAAATGCCTTGAAATTCGACACACATATGTATAGCCATATGGAAAGAGCACAATAAGGTTTTCAACCTTGACCTTGACTGATGAGGTAATCTAGGCGCCATTTTGTGAAAATCAAGTCATGATCATATCTTCATAATGAAAAGACATTTCTCATTCATATTTACCAGGATCAAGGTCAATATCAGTCCAGACAATTTTGGGTCAAAAAACTGAACCATATTTAAAACACATGAACTTCAGATCAAGGTTCGACATAACATCTCATCAAAATATGTGCGCGTCTGAATTTTAAAATGCTCAAAATCACTTTTCAATCAAAACAGAGTACATGTATGTTCTAGGCCATATAGAGCATTTCAAAAATTATGCATGCACGTTTTTGCATGTAACGCCATTACACAACAAAGAAATGCTTTTTTTTTTCTTCATGATATTTCATAACGGAATGCGCGTCCGTTTAAGATAAATGGCCGTGCGCACGAGCACATGCATTACATAGCATATATGGGCAAAAACATGATTACACAAAATCCATCACAGCTCTTTGGAATGCACCTAGACCCCAATTTTCTTTCTTTATATTTGGATAGAATATGAATCGAAAATATGCTTTTATGTCTCATTTGGCCATTAAGTGTATCGTGTCATCATTATAATGGCCTTGGAACAAATATATGAATTTGCATATTATGAAGTCAGCATATTTTTGGAAAATTGATTGTATCTCTGTATATATTATTTATCGATTTTCTTTCAAATTTCAATATGTTGTAGCTAAGACAATTCTGTTCAAGCGCAGCTGTCACCATTTTACATTTTGATGACGTCATCATAGTGAAAATCTTGATTAAAGGCCTTGTGTCAGAAATTTCATAATTTGTGTGTTGTGCCTATAGAAGGTGAATTTTGTTCACATCATGAAGCTACATGCTATTGTTTTTCAAGCATTTTTATGCAGTTTCTCGCTCATTTTTGCTCTATTTTGTCTCAAAGTTAAGTTGAACCACCCCACTTATACTTGTTCCAAACAAGTATTACATATCTAGTTGTATTTGATATTACAATTATCCACCCTCAGTACCGTTAAAAAAAAAAAAGAGTCCAAACACCCTCTTGCTTCGGCTATCTAGATATTTCGGAAGATACAGCTTGTGTAGATAGTTCTTGCTAAAGCCCTTACTGATGTACAGTAACAATTGAAAGTCTTTGAGTCCAGTAGACTCTACCGTGAAGCAAAGTTGTTGGTTTTCAATCAGGTTTTCAATCAGGTACTGTGGCAGCTTAAGCATGAGATCCGGTCACTTCTCCAGAAGGTTGAGCATGTTTATAAACTGTCATGTGCTTTATAGACTTGCCTGCTGCAGTTTTGCAGTGATGTCAGTAATCCTCCTAGAACTGCTGTTGTGGATAACCAATGAAACAAAGATGTACTCTCCTGGTACATACCCCCTCTTGTCAATCATTCCTTTCAGAACAATGGGTCCTGAAGCGCAGCAAAGACAGCATACTGTCTTCTCGACTTGGTGACTTTGAGGAACCTAAGTATATAGGAAAACATCTAAACAAAGATATAAGTATTCATATGAACGTATAGCCTTGCTTGTCTAAAATGCCCTTCAGAACAATAAGTCCTGAAGCGCAGCAAAGACAGCATACTGTCTTCTCGACTTGGTGACTTTGAGGAACCCAAGTATATAGGAAAACATCAAAACAAAGATATAAGTATTCATATGAACATACATGTACATATAGCCTGTCTTGTCCAAAATGCCCTTGTGAACAACGAGTCCTGAAGCGCAGCAAAGACAGCATACTGTCTTCTCGACTTGGTGACTAGGAAATAAGGAGGAATCTTTTAATCAAAAGCATTCAAACAGAGATCTACATCATGTCTCTCTATTATGTGTGTGTAGCCTCGAAAAGGCCTTTAAAGAGGCATTAACTGTAGCAAGTTTTGTAGGAGAGTCCCTTAAAGCTCCACTGCACTACGTATAGCTACTTGCACCCTCTATATAGCAAACAATGCCTAATCGGTTACCATTGGTCCCACATGGTCCCTTTTTTCTTATGTTAACTGGGAGCTTATTTGATGAGATAACCACATGTCAGTGACCAAACTAGCGCAGAAGGGCTTCAAGAAGAATGATCCTGATGCACAGCAAAGTCATGACTTGCAGGAACCTACAGAGTTTGAAAAAAAAAATGTATTCATCAGTTAGACTCAATGTACATCTAGCTCTCTTGTCAATGAGTCTCTTCAGAAAAGGGGGGGGGGGGTCCTGAAGACAGCAGAGGCAACACACTGTCTTCTCAACTAGGTGACTAGGAGGAACTCATATGATACCCGAAAAGCATGAAACCAAAGACTTTTGCGTAGCCCCTTCGGAACATAGGGTCCTTAAGCAAAACAAAGACGAGACGCTGTTTTCTCAGCTTGGTGACTAGGAGGATCCTGTGAATTAAAAGCACTGAAAGAAAGATCTACATATTACCCAGGTACGGGGTAGCCTCTCTTCAACAAAAAGTCTTTTTTATGATGTTACAGCAGAGATTGAACCTGGTGAATGAGCCAAACCTCCATGTACCATAAATTTATTATCAACAAGAATACGAGCCTCTTCAGGAAATTGGGTCTTGATGCACGGCAAAGGCAGAGTTTTTCTTGCAGCACTTGGTGTATACATGTACATGTACATGCAGATAGTGTAAAGTATTTGTAACCTGCTACCCACTAAGAACAGCCCCAGGGGAAAAAGAAGATCGTATTAGAGTGTAAAA
The DNA here is from genome assembly GCA_003118195.1 of Hemicentrotus pulcherrimus. Classification (NCBI taxonomy): domain Eukaryota; kingdom Metazoa; phylum Echinodermata; class Echinoidea; order Camarodonta; family Strongylocentrotidae; genus Hemicentrotus; species Hemicentrotus pulcherrimus. The sequence goes on along the minus strand of BEXV01003100.1, from coordinate 6,471 downwards.
CAATTTAAAAGGGTTATCCACAAAATTAGGGCACACAATTCAACAATTTTCATTCCCCCACATTTAATGACCACAGCTTTCAAGCATTCACAACTTTCTCATTATTTTGATTTTCAAAAAGTTCATGTGATCTGAATAGAAATATACACATTTTTATTTTTTAAACTGAACAAAATATCACAAACAAAAATATATATGGAGAATACACAAATAAAATCAAAACAAAGGAATACATAATTGGTATTAATAACTTATGAAAAATAATAAAAGACAAAAAAGCGTACAGAAAAATACAAGTTATTTATAATAAATCAAAAGTAAATAATTAACAGAGAATTTCATTGTTTACCAAGAGTCTGTTGACTCGCCTCCGAATTGATTACAATGCAAATTTGGAATGCTCTTAAAGCTTGACTGAATAAATACTGTGTATAATCAAATGAGGAGTTTATCTTCAAAACCATATAGAACATTTTTCCAGTGGGCTTTGTTTTATTCTCATGGATTAACGAAAAAATTCTGAAACTTTATTGGAACGTAGAGGTAGAAAGGGCATTTTCTAATGAATAAGCCTATAAAGTTTCATAACCAGGTACACATAATTCTATTTCATAAATTTTCGGATGAATGAAAACTTTTTGTAAAGCTGCATGATACCCGTAGATTGAAATCATATAGTATTTGTATCAAAAGATGCATATAAGACTTGAAAGCTGAGGGACGGGAGGGGAGGGGGGGGGGGGGGTAGAGGATTCTACCCCCCCACCCCACACACACACACACACACCCTTTTAGGTTTAACTTGTATTTTTTTTTGTTTAAAACATAATGTAAACTACAGACATCCTGAATGAAGCTCAAAATTGTTAAGGGGAAACAGGATTCAGTACTCTCTATTTTATTCAGAGGAAGTGGTACTTGAAGGTATACAATTAAAAACAAATTCAGGAAGTATTGTAGGTTAGTCATATATTTGTACAGGTAGTTAGGCTAATATCTAATTGGATATTCATTAAAAGACAGGGCTGCCCCTGGAAATGTAGAACAGGAAATAAATGACAATTACAGTGCATGATAATTGGCATTTAAAAGTATCATCTACACAGATTTCTAGAAACAAAATGAATTACTGAGAAATTTATCCTAAAATAATTGAGAAAAAAAAGGTTAAAGTAAAATGGTGATCAGTGCGTACATTGGAAGAGACATTTATTTGTATTTTGTTCAAAGTTTCAACAACAAAAATGTCACCCCAAAATATTCATGCATGCATATTCAATTTCAGTGGGAATTTTATGTAATCTTTAAAAAAAAAAAAACTTCCTTATCAGTGAGATATTTTTTTAAAATCATTTTTTAAAAAATTAAAAATTCAAAGCCCCTTTCAAATTATCGAAAAAGAAAATTAGATTCCCATTTCCTGGTAATATTGGCATTTTTTTTAGAGAGAGAGATTTCCAAAGCTAAACAGCTGACCCCTTGCTGTTTCTCATCCAGAAAACAAGGTGGCTCAAAAGCTTACCAATACATTAAACTCGTAGTTCAGATCCTTTACAGTGAAGATGCTGAATAGCCTCTGAGTGTGATGGTCAAATTTCCACGGTCGGTCAATGTTTATCTTGACGTAGTACCTTACATACCCGTAAGAAGCTTCAAACGGCGGAGGCAGAGAAATATTTGGGATCTGGAACTGGAAGGGAAAGCGATGCTCCCCGGCAGTCAGTTTGATTCGGTCTGCAGTAGTGTTTTCCGCTCCTGGAGAACAAAAAAATAATTCTGAATATCAATTCTCAAAAGCAGGACCAAAATAAAAAAATTAGAAATATAAATATCCCTAGTTTCTTGAAGAAGAGTCTTGAAGGATTCTTGCACGTGGGGGGGGNGGGGGGGGGGGGGGGGGAGTACATGTAAGGTAATAATGATAATCTTAATTTATATATAATAGCACTTAATAGGGAATACCGTCTCTAAGCGCTTTACAGATATTTTTATTATTGGTCATCGGATCCATTCACACACAATGTGCACCATCTCCACTCCCTGGGGAGTATTCCTACCATATGTTCACTGTATGGGCAAAGGCAATTACTAACACAAATGCTTTTGTCATCCTACCTGTTCCCCATTTCTCTCATGGGTATTGAGTAGCAAATGTAGATTAATGCCTTGCCAAATGACATTGGTGCCGTGTCGGGGATAATGGCTTTACTATGAGAAAATGCAAAGCATTAAATGAACATACGCTACATGTAAAGCTTGTTGGTAATATAAAACTGAAGGCTAATCCTGGTGATTAAAAACACCTGTTAAACGATATAAGCCCCAAGTGTCCAATTCCCCATGACAGCACACTCCTACAAGTCTTTATGATAGCCCTCCACTCACCTGCACCTTGCAGAGTGATCTCCTGTCTGAAGTATTCATGATTGGTGGTGTAGCTCACCGTTCTTCGGTGGTCTCCACTCCCCTCTGACTCTGTCCAATGTGTGTACGACTTACCAACACATTTTATTTGAATACCTACAGTGTTGGAAGAAGAAAATGTAAAAGAGAACTATAATAGAATCTATACTTGTGCATGTTAGCTTATTTTCAAAAAGAAACAACAGCAAATTTGAACAAGTATGCAAATGTAATTTCAGGATCATTCAAAGTTTCCAACATTGTTTCCAACATAGCATTACCATTTGCAAATTTGAACTCTCTACAGCTTCGGTCACAAAGGTTCATACGAACGATGCATTCCTGCAAATCTCCCTGTTTGTACAAATTTCAGAGTTTGTAGAGATTTGTAGATTGGGCATAGCTTCTTAGCTCTAATACGGAGTTCGTACGAACAGCGTTTGATTTTCTGTCTTTTCGTAATAATGCCTGGAGTTCTTCTTACGTTAGACTAACGACCATCTTACAAGTTTTTGTTCTCGCAAGATGGTCGTACGTGTAACTGACGGCATTCTCAGGTCCTTCGTAAGAAGATCTTATAATTTTTGATATATTTTGTATAGGAGTCGTTCGTACAAAGGCCATACAAATCTCCGTTCGTGAGGCATTCTTACGATCATCTTAAGAAATTTGAGGCTTCTAAAATTGCCTTTTGACCCTATGAGATGTACATAGATCTGCGTGTTCTCATGAAGTTATTACAACGTTCGTACAGCCCCCTTACAAAGAGAGGGCTTTGTACATGTACGAGGTTGAACAAAAATCTTGGAAAAGACCTTGACCAGTCTGCGAACTTACAAACGGTCTAAGAACGCTGGCTTTGCACGGCCGTTCTTAGCCATTCATAATGGTATTTGTGACCGAGGCTTTACATATAAATGGTTTGAAAGTCTGAATAGCTACAACAATATCGGTAGTTCATTAGTTGTAATACCGGTATATCATCGTCGTCTGAATCTGCAAAAGAAACAAACAGAAAGAAAAAAATGCAAATAAAAGGAGCAATGAGGAGTTTGCACTTGCAGGCTTATAGTCTTGCATTGCCAACAATATCTCAATCATTTCATAAATATGGGATTAAAAGAAAAAAAGGAAGGGGGAGGTGTATACAGTAACAATCTTCAAAATTCAAAATATATAATTTGTTCATAAAAATAGAATTACCTAATGATATACAGAAACTGTACACTGTACATATCAGGGGCAGATCCAGGGGGGCGGTTGCAGGGGGCCTGGCCCTACTCCTTGCCCCCTCCCCCCTCCAAAAAAAAAGTTTATTTTAAAGTTGGTATTGTTTAATTTAATCTTCTTCTTTTTTTTTTCTTTTTTGAAGATACTAGCCCCTACCCCTTAAAAAAAAAGGTGAAAAAAAGTTTGTTTGTTTTTTTTTTAAAGATGGTTAATAAAATAAATTGCAAAAAAAAGTTCAAAGTAAAATGGTGATCAATGAGTGCATTCAATTTCGGTGAAAATTTTCTTTTTTTATTCCATTATTCATAGTTTTTCAGATTTAACTACATGTATGTGACATGGCAGACAGAAATTCAAAACTAAGAGTTAAAATGCAAAACAGCACTTCTGAGAGAAAAAATTGAATTCAAAAGGAGGTTTAAATTTAACCCATGATTTAAACCCTCATTTACATAACCCATGGTTTAAAAGTTGCGCAATTTAAGCGTACCTTGCGGCCTTGCACGCGTCTACCATTTGACCTCTTACTGTGTCAGGCTTATTTGGGGCTAGTTTTAGACCATGGGTTGTGTAAATGAAGATTTAAACGATGGGTTAAATTTAAACCTCCTTTGTAAATTC
>BEXV01003099.1:30375-48620 GCA_003118195.1 Hemicentrotus pulcherrimus | reverse complement strand
AAAAGAAATCTTTTTTCAAAGAGGTCCTCTAGATAAATTATTTCACAACCAAACCAATCTGCGTAAAACAAAGACTTTGTATTGAAAACAATGTCCTTGTTATGCCATACTATCTGCCTGTGAAAAAATGTATCTTGTACATAATAATTTTCACTGTAAGTAAAACCGTTCACATAGTTCCAGGCTTGCAATATTTCTAGATACAAATCAGGGATTTGCGATTTCTGTACATTCAATAATTTATGGTCATAGTTACAGTTTAACAGAAGATTTACACCACCGAGCAGCTCTTACCAATAATTACACATAACCTTCCATGGACCTTTACTGTCATCCAATAATCTACCAAGCCAACTTAAACGAGAACTCGCTATCTGTTCTTCAGTATTAACAATACTTAACCCCCCTTGGCTATAATCTTGAGTAAGGATGGATCTTTTTACCTTGTCGAAGTTGGATTTCCAAATAAAATTGAAAACCAATTTATTCAATTTCTGCAGACACATTGGTGGAATCGTGTCAACCATCATAATATGAACTATTAGACTTAAAGCCAGTGACTTGACTACAATAATTCTTCCGAATATTGTGAGGTTTCTGTTTTCTCCAGTTATCCAGGGGTCTCTGTAGTTTGGTCAATTTTTTTTCCCAACTTAATTTTGTAGCATAATATAAGTCTGCAGATATGAAATACCCTAAGTACTATACAGGTTTTGTTGACCAACAAAGATCAAGTTCGAAGAGAGACCACCTTCTCTTTTCATCTCCAATCCAGAAAAGAACAGTTTTATCTTTATTTAATTTCGGGCCTCCGACTTTTCCAAATAATTCCAATTCATCTATTATATTCTCTAGAGAATTTTTATTTCTAACAAGGAATTAGATGTCGTCAGCATATTGTAAAAGTTAAAGTGTAGTGTGGCACCCTTTAAAATCAAATTTCTGAATTATATTATTTTCCCTAACTCTATTAGCCATGAATTCAACTGCCAAAATGAACAGTAATGCTGAAAAGGGGCAGCCTTGAAGATTCCCTCTCTTGACTGGGAACGTCTCTGATATCCATCCATTAACAATGACTGAACTTAAAATGTCTGCGTAAAGAACCTCGACCCACTTTCGAAATGACGGACCAAAAAGTTAAATTTCTCTAAACAGTTATTTGCAAACAGCATATCAATAACATCGAATGCTTAAGTAAAATCTACCATCATAATTGCTCCAGTTACATTTTTTGTCAACATATATGCAATAATGTCTTTTGTTTAACGAACATTGTGAGCCGCTAGACGACCCAGTTTGGTTAGGGTCAATAATATGCAACTTTTTGTAACCTACGTGCTAAAAACAGCTGCTATGATTTTGTAGTCACAGTTCAGGAGTGTTATAGGCCTCCAATTTTTTAGGCTTTAACGGTCTCCTTTCTTATACAATAATGTAATGAGTCCTTTCCTTTGAGTATTTGACATAGCTTCGTTGGCATAACACTCATTCAAGGCATCCACAAGAATGTGATTTAGGTCAACCCAAAACACTTGATATATTCTACAGGGATTCCACCGGAGCCGGGTGCTTTTTTTCTGCATAGAGAAAATTGCGTGTTTATATTCTGCAATTGTTAACAGATCTTCACATGAGTTTTTATTAGTAGTATTAAAAAATGGTATATTTTGTGAGTGAACATAATTTTTAATAAGGTCATAATCTAGGTTTTCATTTGTATATAACGCACTATAAAATTTCACTGTTTCTTTTAAAATGTCATTTTCTTTGTTTAGTACTCTTTTCCCATTAATTGAAGATAAATGGGTTATTCCCTTTCGAGAAGCGTTCCAAGCCAAGGAAATACTTTGTACTTCTTTCTCCTTCCTCCATCCATTTCACTCTAGCCCTTACGCCCGCACCTTTAGATTCAAAATTATAAATTCTTTCTAGTTCTACTTTTAATGTTATATAGTTCTTTTTCATTTCAATATCATTCTTCAATCTGTTTTTCGAGAGTTTCTAACTTTTCCTGTAATATTTCTTTTTTGTTCTTCTTCTTACCCATTTTCGTTTTACAAAATTTCTGTGTGAACTCACGTATTTTTATTTTCAACAATTCCCACGTTTCAGAGGGAGAATGGTTCTTTTCTTGAACCCTATTTATAATATTACGCACATTATTTAGATAATTCTCATCACTCAAAATACTAGTGTTCATTTTCCAGTATCCTGGACCAGTCTTATTTTCTTTTATTCTAATTCTGAGGGATATTGCATTATGGTCGGCACGTATTGCTGGTCTAATATCTGCTTTGACCACCTTAACCTGAACGTTCTTGTTACCAAGCCAATAGACTAGTCTTGATGCTAATTTTAGAAAAGAATTTCGCCATGTAAATTGTCTACTGAGTGGGTTTGCTCTTCTCCAAATATCACACAGGGAATGTCGTTTTAACAATTTACAACAGTTTCGTGGCTTTTTATAAAATTTACTTCTGGTACCTTGAACATCACAATGTACATTTACTACACAGTTCCAATCTCCACCTAGAATTAGATTAGAATCAATTTCTTTCACATCGCTTGTAATAAGAGTGTGTTGTACGTTCTTAAAAAATCCTTCCCTAAATTTTTTTTTCTGAGTGGGTACATACACATTGACAAGAGTATAATTCATTGTATCATTATTTACTTTTAGAAGCAACATTCTACCATCATTTTGCTTTACATAAACAACATCTACATTAAATGTCTGATCAAAAAGGATTGTAACTCCCGACGAATGATTAGACCCATGAGAAAAATAACATGATCCGCACCATTCATTCTTAAGAATGTTTTCTATATCTGATGTCCAATAAGTTTCTTAGATGAAAATTACATTGGCTTTTTGACATTTAAACCATTGAAATTTTTGTCTTCTCTTTTCTTTGTTTCTAAGCCCGCGGGCATTTAAACTAATCAAGTGACAGACTTACATTTTATGGAATAGGGTGATATTGGGTTACAAAACACTCTTTAACATAAAACAACTGAAGACATGACATTCATTTCTTCTAGGATTTTGTTTTCGTACTTCGCTGTTTCCGCTTCTGACTGTTTGTGCTTCCTGATCTTAGACGATGCCCGACAATTTCGTGTGACTCTGCTGATTATCAGGGTACTGCGATTCACTGATGTTGCGTCGAACTGTGACGCTGTAAGAAGCTCCATGAGTGATATCTGGTGATGGGAGCTTCTCGTTGCTAGGTGTAAGGGTAATTGATGAGTTTTGTTGCGAAATGCGTGTAGTGGCTGTGAGTCGCGTAACCTTCGCTTGCGAATTGCTGCTGCATGGAAGCTGATCTCGAGTACGAGTAGGGTTCGAAGGTTCGCTCTCGTCGTCTCCATCGTTGGTAGAATCGTCGCTCGATGTATGCGAGTCGGAGGGGAGGACAGCGCTTTCTGTTGCAGCTTGTCGTTGTTGCTGTAGATATTGCGTAATCGTACTTTGGTGTACACCAGCAGAAGATTCACGAGGTATGGTGGGGGCCGTTGCTACGGAGATGGCTTCTGAGGTGAATTCGGCTCGATCATTGTGGCATTCGGTAGAAGCGTGAAGAGGAGGACTAGGCATGCTGGGATGGGGGCTGGGGCCACTCATCATTGCCGTGCAGTCCCTCTGAAAGTGCCCAGGTCTGCCGCAAGAGCGACATACCACTTCACGCTTACAGGTGGAGCTTTGATGTCCTTTGATGAGGCAATTGGAACATACCATGCTCGGGTCGTTGGGGAGTTGATCGTCGTGAAACACTCTACATTTAAAAGAGCTGAAGGAGACAAACCTTGGGAGGGCTTGGGCTGGTTTTTCGATAAACAGTACCCTGTCCCTTGTTAGGCACTCTGTGAGTCTACCGTCGACTCTTAGACGCTGAAGTATTATCTTGAGAGTAATATAACATAGTTCATTCGCATATGGATGTATTTTATATTTCTCCAAAAAATGAGGCATATCATTAGTAAATATGACGAATAATAATGGGCCCAGTAGAGAGCCCTGAGGCACCCCATCAGTCAATGGTAATTCATCAGAAACTAGATATTAATACAAGTCACTATCTTTCGATCAACTAAACAGCTCCTGAACCAAAGAAGCGATTCACATGTGACGCCTTTTAGTGAGAGCTTTTTCAACAGTGTTTCATGGAGCCCACTTTTTTTTAGAGAATAGGATTGTTTTTGCGTTACAATCATGAACAATTATATGAGTATAATTCATTTGTTTATTCATTCATGTTGAATCGATTAAACTTGTCTTTAAACATAATTTTGAAGGAAAGTATTCAAGAGATCAGCATGTCAATTTAAAAAGCAGTATTAAAGGGAGTGTATCATGGCAAATACTGGATAGCGCCATCTACGTCTTCTGGAAAACTGCACGTAAACGAAAGGATTTGGTTAAATGGGTCAGCGCGCCAGTGTTAAGGAAAACGACCGAAGTTCTCTTCACGCTTTTACAAAAATCACTTTGGAAATGTTAGGGTGATCACACTTTAAATGAAGTCGCGTCGATATAAAATTAAACCACTCTTTGCCTATTGAAAATATGCTGTAGAATTCCTTTCACTTTTCATTTATTCTTAAATAACAAAACTAAATTTGAATTAAAAAATCGAAAGAAAAAACAATTTTCTTATACAAAAACAAAACAAAAACAACAAAAACAACAACAACATTGGCCCCACAGGTTGGTTGATTCGTATAACGTATATTACTTGGTTGCCTTAATATGGCTATTTATTTTTTAAATCAAAGACTAGTGCATTTTCACGAAACCGTCATAAATACAAGTTCACCAACATCACATTGAAACGCATATTAATTACAATACACGCGTTTCAAAGGGATGTAGGCGAATTAGTACTATAAAAGAAGGTTTCGTGAAACGCTGCCTTTGTCTACGATGGAGTGCAGTTGTTCATCATTCTGATTGCCCCTTGACGATCCAACTCAAGCAAAAATCTGTACTCCTCTGGCATCTTGTGGCAATTTGACGTGTAGTTGATTTTTGCTTTTGGTTCGTAGTAGTGGTGAAGTATCTTTCGATTGAATGGATCCTCATGGAATGGGTAGAAACCAAAAAAGGTAATCTCTTCACATAGTTGAGTAGCAGCCGTATATACACCCATCCCAGTGGACGGACTATTGAAATGCCATAATCTGGCGGATACAGAAAAATAAGAAAGAGAAATCAAATACAAAACACATGTACATGTTTGTTTATACCATGTATGTATGAATATATTACATTTTATTTATAAATAACCATGCATAAATATAATTCATTATATTTAATTATAGATGCTATTCAAATGATTGGTCAAAAGCCGTCATGCGCATTTTATTGAGACTATCACACGTTTTATTCTTTATAAAAAGCGTAGCATGTTTATCAAAATAGCCAGAATGAAAATTAGTTACCTTTATTTGCATCAATTTGCATACAGTACCTTCCGCATCAGGTAGTGAGTGTTAGGGTTATATTACGTCTCCATAATTTTAACTAAAATAAAAACTGTTTTATTTTCAGACATTATTTTATAAAGCGTTGATTTTAAAATGTAATTCATCATTTCAATTGTCGCTATCATGCTGGTCATACATTCACACTTTTTTGGTGGTTGTCCACTGTTCTCTCTATTGTGAGCAAGGGAATGGCATAAGGTGCTAATATACTTTAAAAATGGCTCATGTCAACCCATTTACCTTTTTGACACCGTAATGAGATCCTTTGGGTTGTAGGAAACTCTAAAGTTGAGATTGAATTGTTTCCTCAAATAGGGCAGGATATCGACCAGCTGAGGAAAGTAACCCCTGGCGGGCATTATCACGTGGTCACTTTTCAACAACCTCAACCTTTCGATTAAACCGTTACATCTGGGCTGATGCTTGGCCAGGTAATTGGAAATCGTCCCGTTTTTTGTCTCATTTTCTGCGACTTTCTCGAAACAAGAGACCAACTCCTTGATTTGTAATGCGTTAATGGTCATGATAGAAACCCTTGAACCAACGGCTGATGAATACTTATGACCAAATACTGCCAGGTTCATTCTGATGATGACATCTGCTTCGTCTATGACCTCACCGCAATGGCTATTGAGAAGTATACCCGAGTTGCCTACTAGAGCGCAAGACTTCACCCGCTGTTTATACCAATGAGTTCGATTTAATGCATTCGATTTCACGATATCTTTATAAGATTTTTTCACTATCATGTCTCCGGGATCTATGTGTGCACCAAATATCTGAACAGTTTGCCACGGCTTCATCACCTCGTTAACCTTGTTCCTGTTAATCAAACAAAACAAATCAAACATTTCTCACGCGATTATATATTTAAAGAACTATAAATTTAGTTGATGGTGGATTTTTATGAATATATAACTATAAGAATGCATTTATAATGACATTTTGTCCGTGATTGTTCAGATTTTTTCGTTTAATTACATTTTAAGCCTTCATTAAATTCTGCAATGTTACAAGTCTTAAATTAAAAAAGAGTCGCGTTTGACATGATAAAAACACATTTATAGATATTTCTTAAATGAAATAGATAATGAAACAAATTGATACAAACGGTGCTTCTGTATGGTTATAAGGCTCTGAATTTCAAGTTCTATACTCACTGTATTCCAATAACCAAGGTTCTGTTAAACCAACGGCTTCCACTGGAGAGTATTTCTCTATCAGCAAAGGCCGTACGAGTCATTTGCACGTCTAGGCCCAAATACAGCACAAAAATAAGAGCAATAAAGAATTTGAATTAGTACTACAGAAGAAGACTGTTTTGATGGTTATACAATTTTAAATTTTGAGTGTAAGGAAATGTATGAAGGGGAAAAGGGAAGATCCGACGTTCGAACCAGTTGCTTTCAGACTTATTTCAATAAAGTTATAGGGTTTCTGTAGAGGGATGGGTTTAAGAGGGAGTTTAGGGTAATGTTTAGGTATAGTGTATAGGAGTAGGTGCTGGGTTGAAGTAAATAATTCGGTTAGAGCAGGAAATGGAGCAATTGCCGCTGAAACATAGAGGCCCGAATTCACAAATGAGGTTATTCGACAAACCTAGGTTTATGTACGTCATATTATATGACGCGTTTTGACGGTTTTTTTTTTTACAAACCTGGTTTGTAAAAACGCGTCGAAACGCGCCGTCGAAACGCGCCATAATTATGACGCACGAAAACCTAGGTTTGTCGACAAACCTCCTTTCTGAATTCGGGCCAAAATGTCGCACATTCGCCTGGCTCGATGATGGCGCTATTAAAGGGATAGTTGAGTTCTGTTGCAGAGGGCGCTTCACAAAATAATTTTTTGTGAGATCATGAATAACTGAGTGTCAAATTTGAAAGAACGTAATATTTAAATTACAAAATCATCTTTGATCAAAATCGGTTCAGAGACGGCTGAAATATAACGATTTTCTAATACTTGTGTACCACCACAAATATTAGATATTTTGAAAAATTTGAAAAAAAGAAAAAAAAACGAAATAACGCCTTTTACGTCGTATTTCAGCCAATGCCGATGTAGGCTTTTTTTTTTTGGCATTTTCGTGTTGCTTATATTACCAACAATTAGCCGGCTCATGTATTGTTATTTTTAATTAAATAATTATTTAACGGTCACCTTGTTTTTTTTTAAGTGGTGCTGAATTAATATGATCGTATTGGCTAAATTTCACACATTTTGGGGTCTAAAATTACATTCATAGCAATCTAAGGTTCTAAAAGGGCACTATAAACGGATAAGAATAAAAGCAATAAACATGCAACTTGAGGGGATTTGCGGTCTAAAAAAAACAAACTCAACTATCCCTTAATCTCTCCAGACTCCACGCCCTAAGGAGCTGACGCTGAAGTAAATTGAGCCATCCGACAAGTCTTAGAGAGCATAAAATGTAGTCTAAAATATCAAGAGGTCTACTACTATCAAGACAATTTATTAAATGCTTTTAACATTGTAGAGGTTTGAATCCCTTGATTTTAAAAGTATGATACCATGTTTATAATCGTGCTGCCATGGATTACTGAGCAGCAGGGTTTTCAAAAAGTATTATTAAAATCCTCTCGTGCCACATTTATCTCCTTTCAACAACAATTGCTCACTTTGTTTACATTGAATGTTAGATAGTTGTAAAGAAAAGAGGTCAATATTTCAAGGAAATGCTAATGACAAGCAAAATTTATAATATTATCTTCATTATGATTATTACAATCTTGACTTAATTCGCACAAGTAACCTTCAGTGAGTGATATAAAATGGATAAAGTTTTTTGGAATGTTAACTCATATCAACTTGTTTAATTAATGGCCCAAAATGAAACAAATCAAGGATATTGAATAGAAACTTTTGAGATGAAGATTCGGAAGCCCTTTTAGGATAAATCATTGGCAACATATTCGGTATATTATTAAGTTCGGTGTAAATTAAGTTTGGTGTAAATTAGTGTATCGTAAAGTAAACGAATGTTTTCCCCAATAAAACGGCCTTTCAAAAACTTTTTTTCCTTCATTTTCATGTATTAAAAAGGGCAATACATACTTTAATCGGTTTGCTATGTGCTCATATACTATTTTGTACATTAAACAGGGGAAAAGGACGCCAACTTTTAATTCATAACACCGATAGGTTTTGATTTCCCTATTGAAAGCGAAATGGTAAAAATAAACACAGATTGACGGCAATGGCAATCTGTTTATGCTGCGACCATTACTGTATCGTGCACGTTTTTTCCGGTAACTGAACAGATTGTCAATGGCGACAATCTGTGGACCGGCGACAATCTCACCAAGTCATCTTGCCCAATCCTACCCCAAGCGATAAGTAGTAATCCTGGAAAATATCCTACCTTCTCGATGCTCGTGAAGAAATATGGCTGGCATGTAGTTCCAAACAATGACCAAAACCATCCATATTATCAAAACTCTAATAGATAGGAACACACATTTTGGAAAAGACATCTTTTAAGATTATTATCGTTGATTATCGTATAGTTATCACGAAAATTTTTTCGTTACGGCCTTAACATTGCATGAATGTGGATATACCAGATTTCTATAGGCATGGACGATCAATATTTGTATTTTAATATTTTGCTGGAAGGGCGAAAATAGCAAACATGGGCAGTCTCAAGCAATCTTTGAATAAGTCCAAAGTCTATGTGTAAGACCAGTGCCCACATTTAATTAAAATAAAATTTGTTTAGTTTAAGAAAGTCTACCTAACAGTATTCTAAACATTTTAATTGCCTTGTATTAGTTTAAACCGGTGCTTCTCAACCTTTTTAAAACTCGAGACCCACGTTGCTTGTTCAAAATCTTTCGAGGCCCTTGCTCCTTACTATAACAAAAGTAATAGTGAAACATGACACAAGAAAATAGAGAACAAATTAAGTGGAAATTATATGCAATGAAGTATTAAGGAATTATTGTCCACAAGAACGCAGAATTTTTATTTACACGCCAGTCCAGGGAATTTCACTCGCGAAGAGCCTATGATGTGGGCGTGTGCTTAATTGCAAGGGCAAAATAAATACCAAATATTTTTGTTTACTATCTTCTCGGAACTGCTCGGAATCTTGTGTTGTGTTCAGTGCCTTCCATTATTCTGTTTTCGGCGTTGAAAATATAACAATTTTTATTCTTCTGACTCGACGATCGAGTAGAGGTCGGTCGTATATGAGTTGAATCTAAGCATAATCAAATGCAAAAAAATAAAAGGTACATTGACATACCACTTTCCGCTTTCATAAAATAAATCTTTTTGTTAATACTATCCTCTTCGCAAAAAGATTTTTAAATTTCAAGCTGAAGAATTCTTGCATATTGCATAATATTGCATATAATTGACTTACTTTGACTTATGCCATCCACGCAGGCAAGGGGCCTCGTGATGGCTTCTGTTTTGTGATGGTATGCCAGGTATTTCTGTCTGCAGCCAGTCTTGATGCATCTGTCAGCCCTGTTATGGATCTTGCTTTGCAGTCCTCGAATGCTATGGTCACATTACCCAAAAGTAGCCTGCTCGGCGGCCGAGCGGCGAGTTTTTAACCAATTCTGCCCGGCGGCTGCCCGGCCACCGAACGGCGGCCGCCCAGTCACCGCTCGTTTGTAGGGCATCGCTTGGTCGCCGCTGAAGTTTTAGCGCGGAGTTAAAATTTGGGCGGCGCCTGCTCACTTTTCACTCGCCGCCCAAAATACGCTCGGTGTCTGGGCGGTCGTCGCCCGGCAACGACCTAGTTGCTGGGCGATGCCTAAATTCCAGCAGCGACCGAGCAGGCTACTGATCGGTCGGTCGCTGCTCAGATTTGTGACCATAGCTTTAGATTCAGTCAAGGCATCTTTTGGGTGGACGGCCTCTGGGTAGATTTCCTGTGACGTTTCCTTCGACAGCACTTTGGGTATTTTGTGGGTTTCATTCTTAGGACGCGACCAAAATATTTAAGTCTTTTAGTCTATTTTCCCCAAAGGTACACAAAATCTTCCACCTGTTTCAGTCTGTCGTTGGCTATGTCAATGTTGAGGTTGCACTGCCTTTTGCTAATAACTTGCACTTCTATCTTTGCTATGTTCACCTTGACACCAAGATCACAGCTTGCCTCGTACACTTTATCCACAAGTGTCTGCAGTATATAAGAGCTTCTGAGAGCGAAGAATGGATGGTCCCGCAACTCAGCACTCGTTTTTTAAAATTAATTTTGTTTTAATTTTCGTATACTAGTTTATTTGACGATCCTATTTAGCGTATACAGAACCAAGAAAAGTTATCATCAATTTGGGCTATTTTGGGCTATTCGATTGCAAAAGAAAATATGTCAACACTTTAAGTTTCATGAAAATGCACTTAATCACTATAGCCTACAAACTATAAAAAGCCTAATGAATTCTAGAGGTGGAAAGTATTGAGAAAAAAAACAAGGTAAATTATCAACATAGTCGATTATACACATAGACGTGTCAACTCTTTTTTTATTTTATTGTTTTTTATAATGCTAATAAACCCCAATTTATTTTGACCGTCTAGTACATGTTACATCCCCACTATATTTTGAAGTGTAATTGACGTGCATTCATCAGAGCCCTCAGAGGGCGTCCTGGTGTCCCTTTCTTTAAGGGACACTAATTTTGTCTAGACTCGTCGATGTAAGTGTAATGCAAGTTGGACCACGGCCCACGTTGCTTTGCTGGACAAACACAAAACAGAGGTGTTGTGGTCTAGTTAATAAGTCTCCGTACTTTAAACAACGATGTACGGGGTTCGAATCCATGCCGCTGCTCTTACATCCTTTTGCAAGTCTTTAATCTACATTTGCCACGCTCGACCTAGGTGTAGTAAGTGGGTACTACCGGGTACAAGCTGGTGTGTTGCCATAGGGTAGGATTTATTCATTATATTTATTTTTTTAATCATGCAATGAGGGCTATGGTTGCCGGCGCTAAAGCCGGGGTAATAATACCAGAAGTCCAAGCGCATATATAAAGACGAAAATAGTGTGATATGTATACAAGAACGGCATATTATTGGAAAGCCTGTGGTCAAGCGCATGTGCAGTATTACAAAAAGCAGATACATATTTTCATGTTGTCCTTTGTCATAGGAAATTTTTAACTTTAGGAAGGAGCATCGGTTTATCATTTTCTCCTTTCATTTCACACTAATAAGCCAGCAGAATCAAGATAGATGAATAAAGATGATTGCAATATACTAGAAAGAGAGAGAGGGAGTGAGGNGGGGGGCAAAGCTAGAATGACGAATAATAAGATAGAGTTAGAGATTTGAAACAATAGATCGGAAAATTTCCCGAGTTAAACAAATATATCTGGTTATCATGAGCAAACGCAATTAAGAAGCGTGTATCTGACACCTCATACCATGTATTGATTCGTGCGGAAACATAAAATTACATAGAAGAGCACAAATCAATATAACCTTCATACATCGAGTATAATAAAAGCGTATTGTGATATTGGTATAGGGATGGAATGGGGGTGCAAGAGCGTGAATCCGTTCCGAAGAGTGTGGGGATTCTTGCAATCTGGGGTCGAGATTTCACTTTATAAATCAGAATTACATAGTTTACACGATTTTATTGGAGAAGGATTTGCAAATTTTGGGAGGAAACTCGAACTCTTCTTTCATATTTTCGAAACATATTGTTAGTATATTGATATAATAATATACATTGTACCCCCCCCCCTCCAGATTTACGCCCGTGGATGGGAGTATTTTCAATCAGCCGCTTTCGCTCCTTAGAGTATTTCCTCCTTACACCTTTCTCTCTATACAAATATATGCAGGGTGTCCCCGAAAAAATAATCTTTCCTATTTTCATAATTATGACGTCACAAACATAATAAATAAATCATGCTTGACTGATTTCAGACAGCCTGAAGTGGCAGTGTCATAAACCCATTTTCCAAAATAAGTGGATGGTTGCTACTTTTGGTTCGTCGTCATGGACTTAAAAAGGACACAGTGATTATTTTTCTTCTCGAAATTATCAATTTTTTGAAATGCACATCATCGGAGAGCTCATCTTTCCTTCTTCCATATGTTACAATAATCAGGACAGAAGTATCACGAATTCACTGAACGAGCAGAATGATTCCTATTAATATTTAACAGATGCAGGCACATATCGTTGGAGTGAGTAGTTGGCAAAATATCACTGTGTCTTTCTAAACACAAATTGTCATGCTATCATTATGTTATGTTATCATTGTGGAAGATACAAATATGAGATTTTTCAAATGATGTATACCCTAATAGATAAACACTTCCAAATCATTTCAGTCCGTTCAAAACCATAATGACCCAGGTATTGCAGACATCCACACACTTGGGACAAACGTGTTTCTGTTGATAGTGTCATCAGTCTGTAATGGATCACGTGTGATTAGTTGATCATTATTTGAAAGATAGTATGAAAGAAGAGAAATCAAGCTTCCCAATGATGTATACATTAATAAAAGGATAACTTTCATTCACTGAGTATTTGACAAACGCAATTTTTTTGCCTGCACACATTGTATATAAAGCCCGCCTAGCACAATTGAATGAATTTTCATTTTACTTTACGTTATCAGTAGCTATATTCGTGCCAATCTAAACAAATTTGAAATCGTAAAATTTCAAATTTAAATTACATTGCATTGTAACGACTTTTTGTATATTTTACCATTCTCTTTAGGTCGTGTGCAATGCCATTATAAATATGTGCAGTATTGTGTTCAAATATGTACAGTATTGTGTTAAAATAATTCGTCTTTGTTTTGCTGAGCCTTTGTTCTTATTTAGTATATATTTTTTCTTCTTCAAATTACAAAAAATCATTCTATGTAAAGATTTGAATTCAATATACAAATTTGAATTTGAATTTGAACTCATAATAAGTGAGTAAGCATGAGCTCTTTTTAGCGCAAAGCTACATTTTATTTAATGATATGATGTGAATGAGTTTTCATAACTTCCTTCCTCCCCCGGTATCGCTCTCGCTCTCGCTCTCTCTTCCTCTCTCTCTCTCTCTCTCTCTGTCTCTTTCCATTTCTTTTCCTTCTCCGTTTCTCCCTCCTTTTCTACGTATATCTTTTTTCTCTTCATCTCCTTCCTCTCTGACATCAATAATGAAACCTTACTCCAGCAAATTATAATGTCCAAAAATTGCATTAACACCTTTATTTACTTATTTGAAAGTCTGAAAACACAAGTTCAGACAGAGTCATGGATAATCTCTAACCATAATTAACCTTGATTCACAAGCGCTTGTTAATTGCCACAAAACACTTAAAATACTAATAACTCTTTTTAAATATACAGTGATAGGAAAATAGACAATATATTGATGTAATAACGGAAATAATAATGAATACGATGACATGAACGATAGATACACAAGTAGAAGAAATATACTCCCAATCTATTAATTAAACACTAATGTATTAACCATTTTCTAAAGAATATACCATTTCTTCTAGAGACCGTGGTCATTACAGCAGTTTGTGATCACGGTGATGATAACGATGTTCTACATGCATATTACAATACGACTTTATTCAGATAAGCGAACATTAATGTAAAAGGCGATGTTTTCAAACAAACAAAAGGTGAATAAAAATATGATACCACTTTCTCCACGATGAACTACAGCACTAGAAACAGTGAATGGTTCCTCCCTTCTAAAAGCGATGATGGGAATATTAAAGGAGAAGAGAGAGAGAGAGAGATATAGAGAGAAAGAGAGGGGGAGAGAGATAGAAGGATACAGCTAGGGAGGGATTGATAGAGGGAAAGGGAACTTAAAACGATGATAGGAGACCCTCCAAAGCCTTTTCCATAATATCAATTTACGTTTCAACCACCACGCATATAGAGATCCTATATTAGTTCTAATATAGGATCTCTTTGCTACTATGTAAATACGCCATACACAAAATGATTATCAAACAAACCAAAATAAGAGAACCTAACGCACAATACATCATCCGAGGTAAATCCACTTTGTATTTTAAATAGGGTTGAATTTATACTCGCATGACCAACCTTCGCAAAATCAAACAGGTAGACATTACTCAAAGCAAGTTAACGGAGAGTGGAATGATCCTATTTTCTTAATTGATCTAATGGGATGTTTGGCGCATTTATAACACAAAATACATTTACAATGTATTGGGAAAAGTACATAAGCTCATTATGATGCGTTTTCTGTCATGTGCTAAGTGCAAATTGTATTTTGGTTTTTTAACGACACATTAGCCTGGGTCAGATCCAGCATTTTGTATTTACTTTTTGATTACCGTAATAAAGTCAAGTATTTTAAATTTACAACCACCCCTTGGCAGTTATCACTTCTTTTTTTGGCAGATGTGGAAGGAGCATGGCCTTTATACATCATTTTGAGTATCTTGTTTAAAAACAAATCTGTGGACCGTCTCTTTTTCCTCCACGTTTAAACAATTCGATTTCAACGAATCCAATTAACATTAATAGTGCCGGGAGTGCTGCTATAGGTACATTTTTGTCGTATTGTCCAATTTTTTTTTTTTTTTGTTGTTGAATAAAAATGGGGAAAAAATCCTTTTCCTCTAAAAACAACGCTTTCGGCTGTTTCATATTTGAAGAACTTGATTGTAAGAGAAGTTGAGTCCAAAAATATACTTTAAAAATATGTAAATATACTGTATATGGACTTTATTGAGATTTTTAAAGTGGCAACTCAAAAACATTGCTTAAGGGAACGGGGTTTAAACAAACGAACCCTAATCAATCGGCATTGTGGATTTAATTCTTTATGGAATTACACAATTTTAGATTGAGCGCCTTTTGGAATAAACGAAATCGAATTTTTACCTTTTCAAAAAAATATATTTCAAATGCAACATAGCGCAGTTGATTTTAAGGTTCCTAGGGATGTCCATATTCATCAAAATGAATCAACTTATGGTCAAATTAAAGTCGATTTAGCGCCTTTTGGAATTAAGCTCTTGGATAATGATGCAAAAGACGCCGTTGCTTTTGCCAACTTTCAACAGTAGCTCTTTCACAATGTTACTTAATGACTAGAGGCTAATTTAGTCTTTATTCCTCTGCTGTTTTTAATAATACACTGTATGAAAGGGTAATTATATGCGCTGCCACGTTCTAACGAACATTGCAATTTGCTGATTGTTTGATCGCATTTGCATGGGTTAAACTGGTGACAGGCACGATGCACTTGGCTGAATTAAATGGATTTATGAACGATTCATTTACACTATTGACATCATGATTCATGCTCTGATCCTGTACGAGCAATTAACAGAGCAAATGCTTTTGCCATCCCCCTCTCCCCTAAACCCACTAATCAGGCTAATATCGCTTGTAAATCGTGCAAACATGCTACGAGAAGGTAAGATAAAACAGAATAGCAAACTGGGTCCACTTTTGATTATGATATTAAGCAGCCCCTATACTATATAGTAAAGTTCTCAAATAATTATGAGAATAAATAGTTTCGTTTTAAAACAAGTTGATGCATGGGCCAAAAAAGCATTAGTAACACAACTACCCCAAAACAGGCCTTACATGCCGCTATTTAGTATTGATATATGCTACTTATAGTTCGATTATTCTCTGTTTTAATTGCAATGTTCCTCCTATCCTCCACCGTGTTAAATTTAATATTTACTGTCAGCCCCCTCCCAGTGCAGCGAACTTTTGTAAATCAATATGTTGCAAAAATAATCTTCACCCCCTCACTATCACATCACGAATTTCTGTTTTTCTTTACTAGCCTATTTGCTATTTTTTTATCTGTATTCTTGTCTATTTTCGCCATTCTATAATGTTTGTTCTCGTTTTCAAAATTCCCGATGCATCGTCCCCATTGCCGCAATTAGCACGCTTTGATTCGTGCAGATTTTAAAGTTGAGCGCGAATCGAATTTCATCACGGCATTATGAGATGCGTTGCAAATGTATGTACATCTTAATCTAAATGCTATTCTTGTGTGTTTGGTGTCTTTTGCTCAAGAGTTACCGGATTCCACCTTCACCATTGGCAGTGTTGCCGTTTGCTGTCGGTATTGGCTGGATGGAGAAAACACTTCCATTCCTTGGTCGACGGCCGTAAAGATCATTTGGTCGCGCGTCCATCGGCATCGATTGCCGCCTCCTCACCGACATCGAATGGGCTTTCTTCGTCTCCGAGATGATGACAAAGAGACGGTAGAACTGAAGCAACAGCAGGAGTGCGTTCTTGCACGTAAAGAAGATCATGGACTGGTCGAAAATGCGGAATCGGATAATGAGATAAAGTCTGATGAAGAGATAGGGTCCGTCCTGGAGTATCACGCTGGTCATCAACGCCCAAGTCTCCGTCCCGCAGCAGAAGATGCTCATCGCTGTCTGCTGCAACATTTTGTTCATCTTTAACACCCTCTTTTCCTCATCTTCAGGTTTGGCCACTTTTCCGAAGACGCGTCGCTTTCTGGCCTTGGTGGCGGTGAGGCCAAGCGTAAACTGCAGAAGACTCCACGACCAGATCCCGAGGATGACGAAAAATATGTCCCGATGGCAAGCGATGGCATCGAGTTTCAACGTCTCCAAGGAAAACTCCAACATGTCGGCGGCCATACCGATATAAACCAATAGAAGCTGTGATAGCTGATCTCGTGTAAGTTGTCCACGGGGCATCATCCAGCGCCCAACGATCAGTATCAACATGAGAGTTTGTTGCAAAGTGGTGGAAAAAAGCTGCTGTAAACCGTACACTTTCTGTCGAAAAATAAAAGAGACCGACAACTGTAAGCAAAAATATGAAACTATGCGATGCACTTGATATGTACCGGCTGCGTGCAAAATGATATCAATTTCTTCTCTCACAACTATAATTATAATATATAGTATCGTTTGAGTCTATCCAAGATTCACCCAGGATGCCTCATGGAATCTATACGGTTTGAGGTATCATTCATTTTTCCATTCATTCATCTTACATCCCATGGGTTGGAGCACCCGAACAGCAAATGTAGATATCCACAGGGAATAGTCCATGGTTTTAAATTATCCAGATGGTATTCCATAGAAGATTGTGGATTTGGGGGCTGGATATTGGTTTTTGGATGCCTTTGAGTTGACAACCGCTCATTATGTAACTATCTAATAACAAAATAAATGTAATCCCATACCTCATCGAGGGGTGAGACGACGTCGTCAAACGGTGAAGTATCGTTGTTTAGGCATAGGAAACCCCTAATCTGTATGGACGAGATGGTGGTCGGACATCCGATGCCTTGGCCGAGACGGGCTTGGATGTCGAGTCGGAGTTCCAGAGAGCCTAATTCCATGAACCAAACCACTGGTACGACCACGGCCATGTAGATGAGCGAAGAGGGAACAAACCTGCAGAAAGATTGATTGAGTCTTGTTAACAGAATTAGTTTAGAACACTTTTCCTAATGATAAGACAAGATCAGGCTATTTTGCCTCTGCGTTACCTACTTCAGCTAGGATTTGAGTATATCATTCTGGTGATTGAGTTCACTTGCAAGCCCTACTAGAGCTTGTATCATACAAAATATGAAGACAAATTAAACCTTTTTTGTAATAAAAATAATGAAAAATAATGATAAAAGTTATAACAATAATAGTGACATTAATGATAATAATGGTAATAATCTTATTAACCCATAGAAACCTCATTAGCATCAATTTTTTTTTTACCTGTTCTTCTTTAAAAAAAAA
>BEXV01003098.1:11604-40483 GCA_003118195.1 Hemicentrotus pulcherrimus | reverse complement strand
GGGGGGGGGGGGGGGTTACAAGCTATTAAGCTTAATTAATTTAGATTTGAAATTCATATCTCAAAATGCAAAATGTAATTAGCATAGTGCACTAGCTTATTGTCTCTTAATACATTGACTCCTGGAATATCGCATTCCCATATGCTAAATACAGGTACCACCCAGTTTCAGTAGGCAATGGATTAGCATAACAAAGTCTGGAACACATGGACATGCATCAATTGCATTTTCCAATTTGGGAGGAGAAATTAAATGGTCTTCTCATCTTCCTGATCCATAGACAGTACATTCAATACATCTCCAATATATATATATATACCTCAATTAATAATGAACTATTAATGTTCTCTTGGAAGTTCACTTACAATTGTGCATTAACAAGTCGACACAGAAAGGTTTAAGAAAGGTCTCCCATTTTGATGAAGCACAACAGTTCATAGTTTTTGTAGCTTAAAGGGATAGGTGAGTTCTGTTTTCAGACCGCAAATGCCTTCAAAGTGCATGGTTATTGCTCTTATTCTTTATATCTATGACATTTCTAGTGCCCGTTTAGAACCTAAAATTGCTATTTTGGTAATTTTAGACACCAAAATGTGTGAAATTTAGCCAATACGATCATACCAATTCAGCTCCACTTTAAATAAATACAGTGTTGAGTGACCGTTAATTAATTATTTAATTAAAAATAACAATACATGGGCCGGCTGGTTGTGCATAATATAACGAACAAGAAAATGCCAACAAGAATCAGCATTGGCTCAAATACAACGTAAAATGCGCTATTTCATTTTTTCAACAGTTTTTTTCAGATAATCTAATATTTGTGGTGGTACACAAGTATTAGAAATTGTTATATTTAAGGATATTTCAGCCATCTCTGAACCAATTTTGATCAAACAAAGATGATTTTGTCATTTAAATTTAATGTTCTTTCAAATTTGACACTCAGTTTTTCATTATCTCACACAAAATTATTTTGTGTAGTGCCCTCTGCAACAGAACTCAACTATCCCTTTAACTGTGTTGCAAAATAAACTGGATGTAGAATATGGCTTAACTTAATTAACCAGACTTTCAGAAATAGAATCCTGCAGTTAATCCTGCATTTAACTGTAGTTGATTTCTAAGTCAAGTTTTAATGCCCTTTGGTCTAACTTTATTATCATCTACTATAACTGGACTCAAAGTCCCACCACACTTAAGAACATGGGACAAGTTTTAGTGTGAAATCAACTACAGTTACCTCTGTCAAATTTTCTTGTAACCAACCTTTGTAAATGATATGTTATTCATACTTCCTTAGTCATACTATTTGCGTGCGGTCCCACCTTATTCTACTTATGCATAGTTAACTGTACTTCTTTCTATTAGACATATGTTCTATGACACATTAAAAAATGTTTACCTGCGACAGTTTCGATCCTACATGAACTGGCAGACTAAAGCCAGCTTCCAGTTTTTTAATCGCATACAAAATGGTGAACGCTGCATCGTAAATGTCAGGTAATTGTTATGCGCCTCCATCTCTGTTCATTTGTATTTTTAGTAATTGAGACCATCCTGTTGAGGTACCTACCTCTTTGACAGCACTTTGGGCTGGAGGTTGATGAATATCCCCATCATCATCAGAATCAGCAACCACTCCTTGGAATACAGTGACCTGACATGTTCAACAACAAAAGGTCGAGGGAAAAAGATTCAGAAATCTATTATAAGATGGTGTGTAAATGTGTACAATATCCTTAATTTTGAGAGGTTTATTTGTGTTTCTTCTACATTTGATTCCCCAAGTATCCTTTTAAGTACACATAAATTGATTCGCATGGTGCGCATATTACATTATAGAGTGGTAAAGTGTGACTTTATCAAAAATCTATTTTTGGAGTATTGCTCTGGTTCATAACATTACGAGCCAGAACAATATAACACTGAGTTACTATATGTAGGAAATCTTTTTATTCAGATGGTCATATCTCAGCCAGTACTTAACATATTCAATTGATTATATGCTCTTTGAGGAAATAAAGAAAAAATTTAGAAATTCCAAAAATGTATTTTTATGACGTCACAGCTTTGATACTCTATACTATTAAAATACAATGTAAAACAAAACAATAAGCAGTATAGAATAACAAAATATCAAAAGACATTACAAAACAAAACAAGAACAAAAAAATAGATTGAAAATAGAAAAAATTATCGGACTTGTGATCATATCTTGAATACACTGATCAGCTAAGAATGTACGTATGTGTATTTAAAACTAATAAAACACATACACAAAGGTTGATATACTATGAGATTCCTCTTTCCAGATTCGACCATTAAGAACCAGACCTTGATACTCAATATAGTAGGTAAAGTTTTCAGGGTTACACAATGTAATTCATTCAAAGGAATAACAGCCCTGAAGAGCTCTTGGTTCTCTTTGTATGGAAAGTACGATCTTATCGTCTTCGGGAGAGTCACTATAACATTGCCCAGTAGAGGCTACTTATTGCCTATGAACAGATTTGATGTGCGGCCTCAATAACTTTAACTACAATTCAGTATCTCCGCCATGAAAAAGAAGGCATCGCTAACACTTGACTCAGACCTTGATAGTTGCTTCATGGGGAGGTGACATCTCTAGTAAGGCATGATGCTCTTCATCCACCATTAGACTGATCTGACGATAGAAGAGAATGACTGGTTCTCCATCTCTTTCATCCATCCATCTGACTGCTCTCGTCATCAAGCGATGAAACAGCCCATCTGTGGAAAATGAAAAACAAGAGAGATGAGGAACAGGTAATGGCTAGTGACGTTTTGTAAGAAAGCTCAAAAAGATATATTAGCTGAAATAATACTTTAAGACGTTGATATTTCTGAGAAACAACACATGAGTTTCTAACAAGATGGACTAAACTCTGACTATCAACATAGTCATAACAATGTTTAGTGGTTTGTACACCTGACCGCCCTGACGCGTCCTTTGGCAAGACTTAATCTGCATTTGCCACTCTCCACCCAGGTGCTAAATGAATATCAGTAAGAAGGAATTCCTTGAATGCCATGGCAACCCAACAATCAGTAGTCCAGCAGAGCTGGGGAAATATTGGAGCACCTTGCGTGGTGAAAATGTTTGCTATGAATTTATCCAACATTGATATCATATCATTAAAGCAAATAAAAAGAATATCATTGACCAATCCAATATTAAAAGAAAATCATAAATACTCTGTAGCTTACCATCTTTCCTCTCAAGGTTAAAGACAATCCTAGAATTTTCAAATCAATACATGTGTTGGACATAGTAAACTTCTTGTTTACTTTGGATGCATGGCTCATCCATGGCAAGTACCTATAAAGGTCAGTCAAACTTGTCTATTAAGGTCACCCAAGGAAAATAGAGTGAGTGGCCACTGAAGAAAAAAATGCATGGCTCTTCTAGACAGGTGGCCACTAAGATGGGTTTGACTATATACAAACCTTGTTGCTATTAAAATACCATATAGTCTCTTTGGAGCAAGAAGGGCATTATTCTCTATGATGCATTACACAAGCTAACCCATTGGCTACAGGAACAGTGAACCCTGTATTAAACCCATGAGAATGTAGTCAACGGGTAAACCTCTTTCTGGCTCTAGACAGATGATGAATTCGTCCTCACCTGGTAAGAAGCCCCTGAAGTCCACATAAAAGTCCGTAGAAGATTTGATCTGTCCAATCTCTTCTAGAGAGCAATGTGACGTTAGCCTGGAAGGCACATAGTAGCGCTTCTTTACCACCTTCTCTGTTTCATTTGATACCTAAAATATCAACAAAATATATCAAGATACAATTTTTTGTTGTTGAGAAAACTAAGCAAAAAACAAGGCCATTCATATTTCACTCATTATATCATTTCACACATCCCACCCCTGCCACTAAATTGTTGCAGGTTTCACAACAACATCGACCTATTGAGCAATTTTGATTTCAAATTTCAGAAATAGACATATTGTTACAATTTGTAAAGGCTTTCAAAACTTAACTCAATTCTTACATTTCACAGCAGAAGACTATTTTGTTAGAGGAACATGTATGCAAAGATTAAAATTTAAGAACATTCCAAATTTGGATATCATGAACCCATTTACAAACATTTGCAACATATTCTTGTACATAATACCTGGTACATGTCCCTTGTTTTGCTCCTTTATTGTCTGTACATTTCAAGTCAAAATATTGCGAGGTTAACATGAAACACCGAGGGTTATGTAAAACAAGATGTTTAAAGGGCAAGTCCACTATAAAAAATAACTTATTTTCAATCGAAGCAGAAAAATAGGGCAAGCCAATCAAACAAAGTTTGAGCAAAATCGGATAGCTAATAAGAAAGTTATGAATTTTTGAAAAAGTATGTGTAAAACTATGAAACAATGAAAATCACAACACAAATTGCCAATATGGTTATAAGTTTGTGACGTCACGTCCTCACTATTTATCAATTGCTCTATATAGGTTAATCCCATTAATTTCCCTTTTTATTCCCAAAAAGTTAATTTTTGAATGCCTTTGCCCCGGATATATGATTTGTATCATATATTTTGTGCATGACATTTCACAAATTTTGTTATGAACTTTGAACAATTTATATTATTTTCTGAATATTGTTCATTCATAATTATTGATTTTTATATATATTAAATAAAAATTCACATTTTTCATGATTGAACTGAAAGAAAAAAAAATCTATATTTAATAGTGCATCCAGACAAAAACATATTACTATCAATCTAACTTGGATGCTTGCAAGAAATAAGATTCTTAGGGAGAAAATTAATGGATAGTGAGGACATGATGTCACAGACTCATGAGTGAGTTGCCAATTTGTCTTGTGATTTTCAAAGTTTTTCATGTCATTGCAAATTCCAAACTTTTTTTTATGAGTTATCCGATTTTGCTGAAACTTGTTTTGATTGGTTTGTCTGATTTTTCTGCTTATATTGCAAGCAAGTTATTTTTGGAGTGGACTTGGTCTTTAACTCCTGTGATATTTGCTTCGTGGTAATTCCTTACCCTAACAGAATTCCTAACTTTAGCACTGGACCAAACAATGTACCCTTACTCTAAACTGAAAACTCAATCGCAACCATAACCCTAACCCTATACTTTTGATATAATAAAACCCGGGGCATTGCTGCAGGAGCATGGGTCGGAGCGCTGTTAGGCACAACCTTACCTCAGCATCTAGTCCATCCTGTTGCTCTAGCTGGAGTTGTTCTACAGGAGCCTCACAGATGAGATCAAACTTGGCCATGAGCTTGACTAAGGCCTCCTTCTGCTCCAAAAAACCTTGCCACATATGCTGAATCAACCTATCCTCTAAGATACCATCTTCCTCAAGAGTGGTCCAGGCATCACTCACAATCCCATCCTGGAATTAAAAACAGAAAGAAGTTGGCTCTCATTGGAGAATTAGACACTCTCACGTATTTACCCAATAACAGGTGTTTTTAATCACAGAGATCAGCTTTCACTTTTATCACCAACAAGCTCTATAATAATGCTGTCTTTTTCCCATATGGTAAAGTCCTTATCTGACATTGCATAATGCAGTGGCCTGATGATTCACGAAGGAGGTTTAAGTTTAACCCATGGTTTAAATCTTCATTTACATAACCCGGCCATGGTCTAAATTAGCGCAAAATAAGCGCGTCACAGTCTCAGGTCAAATATTAGACGCATGCAAGCCGAGGTACGCTCATTTTGCGCTAATTTTGCGCTAATTTCTAAGCCATGGGCTATGAGGATTTGATGGGTTATTAAAGTTAAACCTCTTTGTGAGTTCGGGCCAAAGACTCTTTGAGAGATCCAGGATGGTAATGACTACTGCTTGAAGACATCAATCACTCCCATCTCCTACAATGACTAAGTAGGACCTTTGTTGTATTCAACACTGCTTTTGAAGATTTCGCCTTGCCTTTCATTTATAGTATATTATCTCTTATTCTGCCATAATGAATACAGCCCAGTGCCACAAGACTAATCCTCATTGTGCCAAGCCACAAATCCCCTGTGCCAAGTTTATTTTGAGATAATCTGATAATCTTATGGTAAGATCAATAGGGTGTGCAATGAACAGTACACTACAATGAGCATGAACAATAACTGCTATTACGAATGCGAGCCCCCATGCATAAAGCAGCTAAGCTGTGGCTCGCTCGCATGAATTATAAGCAGTCAATCTGTAGCGTGCATGCGGCCTAGCTTATGGCAGGATACGAGTTTACAAATCTGCTGCAGCTTACTGCGGCATATTTGAATGAGGTTGTAATAGAGGAGGAGGATTCTCACCCTCTCTGCTGGATCCAGAATGGTAATGACCTGCTTGAAGACATCAATTAGCCACTGAGGATTCAGGATCACCATGTCTCGTAGGAGAGACTGATGATCTTCAATGCCTCCGTAGTAGACTACATAACCCAGGTCGTGGTAGAAGGTCAGCATGGTGAGAAGTTCACGCTCAGATTCCATCCCGACTGGTTGCGTCAGTTCCTTCATCTGGGTGAATACAAATAAAATGGCTTAAAAATCATCATATGATATGATTAATTTACACAGGGCATATACAGTATAGAGATAATAACAAGGCAATACGTTTACAAAAGGCAACATGTAGCCTGAATCTTGTGCCAAGATTTTCAAACGCAATACCTCCTATAAATTATCAATCAGCTAGAGAATTCAGTAAATAAAAAAGGCAAATTTAAGAGAGAAAAAAATGGTTACAAAGAAATAAAAACCAATTTGGATTTAAAACTTGAAGTTCAAATATGAACTACATTTATAAACAATTGGTCACAAAATTTCTTCTGCTACAAAACATAAACATAAATCATTTGAAAATGGCCAAGAATAAATGATGCAGTCCTACCTGATCTAATGACATGTAATTGATTTTATCTGCAGCTAGAGCTTCCTCAAATAAGAGCCATCTGAGTGGAATCTCTTCTCCCATGTAAGGCTCTTCCATCCCTACTTTCTCAACATGTCTCCTCAACGCGACCAGCTACATGTACAAAGGAAAGTAATTATTGGTTTGGTTATTAATTAAAAACTCAACAACGTCACATGCACCTCTATTAAAGCTGATATTGTCAACATATTAAAAACATAAAAATACAAAACCAATGTCACAAAATAACAAAGGTGTAACATCACACAGCAATATTGGAAAAGACTTAGAGAAATGTATCAAAGATGTGGATAATAATAATATAATAATAATAATAATAATAGCCTAATAGTCCACACAAATTTTATTAAACCGAATATTTTGCCCAATTGATCGTGAGCCCGGCAGCCACTGAGCAGCGCCAGATCTACGTTGCTCTATCCCTTATTGTTGAATGCCAAACAAGGTAGCAACAACTCCCATCTTTTAACGTCTTTTGGTATGACGCGGCCGGGGTTCGAACCCACGACCTCTCAGTTGTGAGGCGGACGCTCTACTGACTGAGCCAACACTCCGGATAATCCAAATCAAAATAATTAAGACAATTTCAATAAATATTTAACAATAAATTCAATAGAGCATGTTCAGGAATATTAAGCTTATTGCACACAAATATCACTTTGAGTAAGAGAGGGATTAATTGCACAGATGCGACACATTAATGTGGAGAAGAATCGACAATGGGTAATAGAAGAAGTGATATTTCTCTTCTACGAGGTATAAACAAACACATTTGTGAGCTTGTATTATTACCAGAGGCAATTAAAGCATCAAGCTTGTGTCAAGTTTTCTAAGAAGAATATACTGCTAAAACTAAATCAATGCCAGTTGATATTAGGTAGTAAATATATATAACTGATTTCTACCACACACAGTGCCATTGGATGAAAAGCAATGTCAGTATAACCACATATACTACCTAAATATAATTTGTTCATGGGCAGTAAGGAAAACATTATTGTTAGGAATAACTTCTTGGGAACTAGCATGATATTGAAAATTTGGGGGGGATTATCATAGAATCACATGATTCTATGAGTAAGGAATAATTTTAGGATTACCATCACAAAACACTGAGATTTTGTGTCAAAAGGAATGAACATCACATCTTAGAGTATGTTTGTAGAAAGTCAGATATTAAAGGTAATACAAATTTTTGGTATGGGGTCATGAATTTGGTTCAAATGAACATATTGGAAGCATATGCGATCCTACAATCCTAGGTGCTATTCGAAATTTATCATACCAGGAGCACATGTACATTTTTATTTTCAATTTTTCTTGAAAACAGAATTGTTTTAGGGGCTAAATTTTCTAGTGCTTATAATACATCTACAGGGGCTTCCAATTATATCAATATTGTAATGAATCACTACCCAGGCAATGTTCAAAATTTCCAAAAACCTTCTATTACCTTTAACAAATGGGTATTTCACCTCTTTGTGTTTGAAGGAGCATCTTTGATATATGCATTGATTAAAAAATTGGGACAATATTTAAGGCACAACAAAAAAAGAGACAATTTTTTATCACTGTTCCGAGAGTGATAAGTCTGATGCCTTCACTATTTAGTAATGTCAATGGATGATGTCTATATATTCATGACTTCCTTTATGTCAAGCCAATTGGTATGCACATCAGATACAATTTGCAGTCCGACATGGACATTGGAGAGCTTATAGAAAGTTCTTTAGGGGAACAAAATCACCACAATTGTGAAAAGAAGACAGCTGCAGTGGTTTGGGCCTGTAACTAGATGATGGGAGAATAGCTTGGCAACCACGTGCACCGTCTTGCAAGGAGGAACTAATGGAGAGAACATCAGATGGGCAGACAAGGAAAGACATGGACTGATATTAATGACAAGCAATGGGCGGGAAAGTCTTGAGCAGCTGACTAGAATGGCTGACGGCAGAATATAATGGAGAATCTGAGTCTAAAAATCTATCACATTTCATCCTAAAAAAATAACAAAACATTTGCGCAGCACTGCAAGGAAAGGCCACTTTACAATTTAACTGGATTGGATAGATAATCAGTAATACTCTTATGCTACAGCGCTACTATAAATTGTGACAGTTTATGATAAAATGTGATGTACCTCTTCATCTTTGTCCTCTAAGCTGTTTTCAATGGCATAATACTTGGGGACTACATGGCATTCAAACGGCTTCTTCTTGATAGATTTCCGGATCTTCTCAAAGGCAGAGTCAATCTACAAGACAGAAAGAGTCAAATGAACAGAAAATACACATCTTAGTCATAATTTTAAAGATGCATGCATACCTCACTTTTGTTCAGAACATGATCATCCATGAAAACAAAAAGAATGCTGATATGAAATAGCATAATGCAATTAAATTCTACCATATGATATCTCATTGTTTTGAATACAAGGGAAGAGATGAGAAGAACGTATCGGTAAAGAATTAAACAAAATCAGTTTACCAATAAGAATATATATTAAATGTTGAAATTGTAATCAGTGAAGCACAAATTGGCAACTCTGTGACTTATCTCTAAAGGTCCTCTTCCATTTGCTTGGTAGTGAAATTTCATGAATTTTAATTTTCTAGCTTAAAAAGTACCATGGTAATCATGTTTTTTTTGTCCAAATTACCATCCACCATGGTCACCATGGTTATCATGGTACCAAAACAGTGAAACATATTGGGGCATTAAACAATGTATTTCATTGTTTTGGTACCATGATAACCACGATGGTAATTTGGACAAAAAAACATGGTTACCATGTTACTTTTTTGTAAGGGATAAATGGGCCTGTGTAATAAACGTATTTGTACTAATTACATCCAGGGTGCACAATGACCAAAATTTTTATTAAGATAATTTAAATATTTGTTTAAATCTACTACTTTTTAAACAGCTATTACTCAAAATTTCATTTATTTATTTCTTTAATTATAGTTGTATTTGTATCTCTATTACAACCAAGATAATTTCAGTGTGCACTATACCTTTAAAATATCCATTCACAAGAAAGTGAAAATCTAAATGTTGCAAAGTTATATATAGTCTATTTCCAAGAGGTGCACATCTCGGCTGTTGGGGTATTGGCGATATCAAGAATTACAGACTTACAGGAAGAACAGCAAATGCTGAAGGACCTAATTCCTGGGTTAACAAAATTATTATTTTATTATCAACACTATACATGTAAATCATAAACCTTTACCTTTTTCTTTTTCTCTTTGGCATCTCCTTTCACACTTTCTCGATGCGTACCAACAATGAATATTGGTGGAGATTTCTGGGCTGTTTTAGATGTATTCTTACTCCTGACCGAAGAGGGTGCTACAGCATGGGCGTAGATAGAACACAACCAGAAATTGATGAACTCTAGACATGTCAGTTCTGATTTGGCACCTCCTTTAGCCTGTGTTTTCATGGTAAAGAAGTATGTATGATAAGGCGATGCTAAAAAACACACAGAAACACCATGCGTTGTAATCATTCTAACAGGGTAACGCATACACGTCCATATCCTACTCCTCACATCCAACATAACTTTCAATTTTGTTGTCGTTGAATGTTGTTGTTGAATGATTTATTGATTTATTTATCTTCATTATCTTCCAAAATAACAAACCGATTACAGCATGATAATCAAACCATATAATTGATACATTATCACAATTATGTACTTACATTGTAATATTACTACCCCCCCAAAAAATGAACAATGGCTCCGAATAGTTTCATGGGACAACGCCCCCATCGTCAGAGTCCAGCAGCCTAACGTGTTAGCCTATGGACTTTTACCCACAAAATCGTTAAAAATTCTTCTTTTTTTTTTTAATGAAAAGCACATCCACCCGACGTACGTTGACAACGTTGACACTAGCTCTTTCATTGGAACCCTCATGTCCCATTGAATTTCAAAAGTTCACCCACCGTAATTTGATCAAAATAGGCCACCAGCTTGCCCTTGCCTATAATAACACATGTGTAACAAGTCAACTTTGGACGCAATTTGCTACGCGATTGTAAGGTTATAGGTTAAAATGAGACAACCGGAGCAATATGGAAGGATTGCAACATAACCTAAGCTTGAAGCAAAGTAATCGTTTACAAAAATTCATAATCACTGTATACAAAAAAGGAATATTGTGGAAAAATACTTTCTGCTATACTTACAGACATAGAAATCATAAAAGGATGGGGGTGAAATGAGATGTATGAGAAGATGACAGGGGGAGATGGTAAATTAATCATCAAAAGAAATAGCAGTACTCCTTGATATTCAATTGGTAAAACATTACCAGCTACTATGATTGGTCTTTTTTCTCAAAAGTTGATCGCTTTAATGACATGCCCAAGGGTGGAAGCCATTGACATAGATGACCTTGTAGGCCTACATGTAATTTCGAGCAGAGACTGATTTAAAAGAGATAGAAATTTCATCTATCTAATTTCACACCATGCTCTCAAAAGAAGAAGGAAAAAAAAAAGGATAATATATTACCGATTTAATTGTACCAACAGTTTACACATATATTATTCCAGAAGGAAACAGGTGGTTGGATCTATATTTAAAAATAGTCAATAAATTCAACACAAATAATGAATGATGATAATATACTGTACAAATTTATATTTGGCAAGTAACTATTTTTTGGCAAAGAAAACACACCACTTTCTAACATTTATCTATCCCCTGTGAGGCATAATTTATTTTTACAAAGGAGTATAAAATAAAATTAAGATATACCATTTCGTAATACTCGTCTCTGGATTCAGGGGGAACGACAGAATCCAAACTTCTACTGAGATCAAAGACAATCACATAAATTGCTCGCCATGTCAGAAACACCTGCAGGAGAAGAGAATGAAAATGATGCATAAGTATTTAATAACTACCATGCTATGTTGTTTCTATATGCTCTATTATTTCTATAACAATAAGGGACCTCAGGCACTGTTTATATACGGTTATGAACTTAATCATTCATACCCCCTCGTAAATTTGATGGGTTTTTTTTTTTTGTAACCCATGAATGATAAGTTGACTGGTTAAATTAGGGCATTTGTTAAATATATATTTAGATTTAGATGTCACATTCTCAAGAAACATAGATCTGGACAAATCAATTTTTCACATATTTAACAAATTGTATAGAGAGTATAATACAGCAGTAAGGGTGAAATGTCGCTTAGGGTGTGTTTATCATCTCTTCACAATGCCAAATAAAGGCCTTGACTCTGCGCAGCTGCTTTGCGCGGTTTGACCCTTGGAAGCAATGAGTTGCTCGAAAGTCAACAAGGGATAGCACTTGGTGCGCACTATTTCGCTGAACTGGAAATTAGCCGGGGAAGGTCCGATTTGTATGTGGGGTTCAAAACAGCTTTGCGTTTATCATGTCTCAGAATCGTGATTCTGGCTGTATGTCACATTAAAAACACAACTTTTTGCGTCTTTAGATATGCCCATATCTAAAGACGTTTAAAAAAGGCTTTGCGTTTATCACCTTCAAAATTTGCCTGAAAGACGTTTGAGAAACCTGATTCTAGGCAAAAATTTGGTCAATAAACACACCCTAAGTTGCAATATTTGTATTCAAACCCAAGACAAAGCATTAGTTTTCTTAAATGTATGAAGTTCTTTGGATGTAACTGACTGACTGATGAAGACCCTGTGGCTCCCTATTCATAGCCATTAATTTTTGAGTATCTATGCTACAATACATTATAATAAACTGACCACTTGCATACATAATCAATTCCTAGAGAACTCCATGAAAATGACAGGTCAAAAGAAACTTATGTTTAATAAAAAAAAAAAAAATATTACAAAATTAAGACATATTTCCAGAGTAATTGCAGTTTATAACACTTTTAGATAGCAAGAAGTCAGCGATTCTAAACTTATGTTTTTACATCTACGACCGGACCACACATTAATGCACATGTATAAAACTGATGGTAAACCAACTTGTAGGCCAACACCTGTGCATAAAATACATAATAATAATAATAATAATAATAATAATACTCAGTTTTTACATAGCGCTTACAAACTTGAAGATTATTACACAGGCTTTAGCTGTGCTGCCCGTGAGTTCCTGTACCCTGAACTGAAGCATGTTATTGAGACAGTGATGAATGTGTTGTGTCAGCAGGGGTGATTAATTGTTGCTCTCCCAAATTCTCTACCAAAAATTTCATTTAAATTCTGCTTTTTAATGCTTTTTGTGTGTAATCACATGATTAGCTAACTGCCAATATCCTTGTGAACACAATAAATCAATTTTAATTGACAATTCTGGGTTTTCATCGTGAAAATCTGCAAAAATCTGCAGATTTCAATCTAGCTTCTCAACTTTGCATAGTAAGCAAATGGATTTACCAGCCCTGCATACTACCTCTTGTGTTGGTAACTGACATCCACAAGCCAAACTTCTGCAAGTCTTCTGCAAGTATTGATTTTATTTCCTTCTTCGCTTCTATGATGTTCATGAGTATGTGATAGCAAGTCTGAGAGCATTGATCTTGACTTGAAGTGAGAAGCTGTTATAATTAGACTTAGTTTTTTAGACTAGACTGAGATGCATAGTAGTCCAACTTCATGTATCTCGGTCAGTAACAGTGTATATCGACTTGCATTGTGCAATATGCGACTCATTCTACTGCATGGGTAGACATATTCCTCCAGCCATGATCTCATCATGGAAACATCCTGTCATCATGGTCTTCTTGATTATTGCTAGCACAGGCTTACTGATAATTCAGCCATTCTTTCAGCAGGATATTCACCATGAGCATGAATTTCGCTCATTGAATACCTCTCTCTGCCCTCAAGCAGACCTGCACCTTGTATGCAAATCAAGCACATTGCTACTTCTTCAAGCATTTCAGAATAAAAGAAATTCAACCAGTGTGCTGAATCTTCGCTCTGCTAGTCACCTCACTATTCCACTACTCTTAAGCGGCCAAGTTGAGCGAAACCTGGGGCCAATAGACACATTCCCATGTGCTATTTGTAATGCGAATGTCATGGACAACGACCAAGCTCTTCTCTGTGATAACTGCAACATGTGGTGCCATATTACATGCAATGGTATTTCTGAGCAATCATATGAAGTCCTCGCCAGACTGAACAGGTTCTCGTGGGTCTGCTGCAGATGTCACAGCATAAATGCAGAAACAGCAGCTTCCCTCAGCAGCAATGCCAGCCTCTCCATAAGCAATCAGTTTGAGTAATTAAGCATCAGCGACACAACCGATGATGCTAAATTTTATTGTCGGACATCAACACCAACTTCAGTGTCATCTGGTCATGCATCGAGGCTACCACCACGCCCTCACTTCTCACCATCTAAAAACCCCTACTTACAGTGTATTTCCTAGAAATTACACAGTATTCCAGAAAGATCGAAATGACTGTGGGGGTGGTGTCTTTGTAGCAGTGCATGAGTCTCTCATCTAAACTAACTGTCAAGAGTTAGACTCAAATAGTGAAATCATCTGGTGTAACTTACAATTCACGAACGCAAAGCCACTATTTATAGCAAGCTTTTACCTTCCCCCAAGTAACAGAAAGAAAGACCTTGAGGAACTCCAACTCTCCATCGCTAAGGTTATGTCTAAACACAGAGGAAGTCACCCTAACATCATCATTTGAGGAGATTTCAATCTTCCAGACATCGACTGGGAATCCTGCTCACTGACCAATCCAAACGGTGCAAGCATCCATCAACTTTTGCTTGACACCTTATTGGAATTCTTACTGACACAACTGGTAAGGGATGTAACCCGTCCTGCTTCTAGTAACATCCTGGATCTTCTTTTGACGTCCAACCCTGGCCTCATTACAGATGTATCCATTCATCCTGGCATATCAGACCACAACATTTTGTCCTTCATCTTTTCAGGAAATCCGAAAACAGCCCGTGCCCCTCCCAGAAAGATATACCAATTCCACCAAGCAGACCAGCAGGTCATTAAAGAAACAGTTGAAAAGTTTTCAACTGATTTCTTCCTTTCATCTCCAGAGCTCCAAACTGTAGATGAGAATTGGAACAGGATATCTGCATTCCTCAAGAAGTGTATGGAGGATCTGATACCATCAAAGATGAGCAAATCCGGGCGACACCTTCCGTGGATCACCATCGACCTCAAACGAAAAATGAGGAAGCGTGATATGCTCTTGAAGAAAGCCCGTAGAAACCCCAGTACGTCAAAATGGAAGGCTTTCAGACAGCAACTAGTTCACCAAGCACACCAGGATTACGTGAACAACATCATAGGGAACAGTCTGCAAGAGAATCCCAAGACCTTTTGGTCCTATGTCAAGCAGTGTCGGACTGAGAATATGGATATCCCATCGCTTAGATCTGACAAAGGCATCCACACGACCAACAAAGACAAAGCAGAGTGTTTCAACTCTTTCTTCCACTCAGTATTCACCAACTGACAGGTTTGTCATGCTCGTATGTAAGGTTCTTCACACTTTCCTGATATCGGCCATCTACACATTCATCGTCCTGGTGTGGTAAAGCAGCTGTCAAACCTCAACCCATCCAAAGCTAGTGGGCCAGACAAACTTCCACCTAAACTCCTCAAGCTTGTAGCTGACGAGATTGCTCCTGCCTTAGGATTCCTTTTTCAGCAGAGCTACAACTCTGGCACTGTTCCAGCTGAATGGCAGCATGCATTGGTAACACGGATCCACAAGTCCAGTGATAAGTGTGATCCAGGAAATTACAGACCTATTTCCTTGACCTGTATCTGCAGCAAGTTAATGGAACACATAGTGCTCAGCCATATCTCGAAACATGTAGCTGCCAACAACATCCTGGTAGATGACCAACATGGATTTCGGCAGAAACTTTCCACCACCAAACAGATGTCATCTTCCTTGACTTCCAGAAAGCTTTCGACCGAGTACCTCATCGCCACTTGCAGACCAAGCTCGAGCATTATGGCATTAGAGGAGAAACATTACATTGGACTATGTCGCTACTTTCCAACAGGCAGCAAGCAGTTGTTGTCAAGGGCTCCCGGTCATCTTGGATGCCTGTTACCTCTGGGGTACCTCAAGGTTCAGTGATCAGACCAGCCCTCTTTTCGCTGTACATCAATGACATCACTGCAAATATCCGGTCCAAGATGCGCCTTTTTGCTGACGAAAGTGTGATCTACAGAGAAATGCACACTAAGAATGACACCTCCATCCTTTAGCAAGACCTTCAAACCTTGTCCGACTGGTCAGCGAAATGGTTCATGGCTTTCAATGTCAAGAAGTGCGCCTCCCTTACTATCACGAGGAAAACAGAACACCAATACAGTATGAATACCGGATTTCCAAAGAGATAATACCCAGGATAGACAAGTACAAGTATCTCGGGGTAACTGTAACCAAGGACCTTCGCTGGAATACACACTGCCAACTCCTACTGAACAAGGCCAACAAAACCCTTGGGTTGCTGCGAAGAACCCTGTCACCATGCACCAAGGATGTGAAGTCAAGAGCATACACAGCCCTGGTTCGACCGCAGCTAGAGTATGGCGCTGAAGCTTGGAACCCCCACACTTCTGGTGCTGCCGAAGGTCTTGAAAGTGTACAGAAAACAGCTGCTCGTTTTGTCCTCCGCGACTACCGAAGATCCACGTTAGCTACAGGGCTTGTTTCCCAGCTGGGATGGGATAAACTGCACACACGTCGTCTTCTAGCACAAAGCACCATGCTCTTTAAAATACACCACCAGCTAGTCAACATTTGTCTTCCTCCCCTCATAACCAAAGCTACATACATCAACCAGAAGAGACCACACACTCAAGCTCTCTGTTCCTGAGGCAACAATAGACTCCTACAAGTACTCATTTTACCCCCGCACCATTCGCATCTGGAATCAACTACCATTCACTGCAGTTACTGCCACAACAGTTGCTGCTTTCCAGATTACCGCCCTCCCTGTCATCAGAGGGTTGGAACCTCCTGTAGGTTCCAGAATGCTGTAAACCATGTAGCAGCATGATTTTTTTACTTGGATGTCACTGTTTTACTGTATAAAGCAATTGTACACCCTTTTGATGTCTGCACCTTCACCTGCTGTCACAACACATCCCATCCCAAGTATAGCTTGGAAACGCTGCTTCAGGGATTACCTCATCAAGCATCAAGTATCAAATAGTCTCAGTTTTGAGTTTCCTTGAGAATGAGAAATCTCTACTGAAACTGATTACACAAAGATCACAGGGTAAATATTAAATTTTTATGAGATGAATGCCATGATGGACGTATGAGAGACTGTAGTCCATAATATTTATTCAATTCTTTCAAATACCAGAATCTAACAATACCATACAATTGTGCTTACATGGCAATAAGGTAGAATTTACAAGCAATCTATATTCTTTAAATGAAAATAAGTTTTTTTTACCTGATGGGTTGTGTAGTATATGTCGTGTCCAGCAAAGTCCCATATGCTTAGTGAGACTCCTTCTCCTCTATCATTATCTGTACTGTCTGTTCCTATCTCCTGGGGAATGAAGAAAACGAATACAAATCTACATGAACAATTATCAAAAACAAATTTCCAAATGTGCATAAAAAATAATGGGAACATCAGTACTGATCCTGAAGATAGTCACAAAACAACTTTGTCCAAGCTTTTATCAAGAAGAAATCTTCTATATTGCATACTGCAGCATTATTTTTAAGCAGAGTTTGAGCAAAAACATCTGGTAAGAATATGTTTCTTCACCCCTCACAATTTTCTTATCTCCATGAAAACCTGTTCCATAAAAGGTAACTTTTATATTTTTCAATTGATATATCATTCTCACTCTAAAAGTTCCTCAGGTTCTATCATAGTTTTTGACAAAGTGACACCGAACTAGATTGAGATCAGCCGGTCTGCTTACATTTAAGTTTTTGCATGGAAATACTGTTACTTTTCATTTCTTCCTGTGTCTAATGGATTATCTGCAGTTATACACTCATGTGGGAACGCATCATAATCTGATGATACCGGTCCCGGTGTGTATGATCATACCTGTTGTTGGAGGTGCATATATCTGTGTATGCTGGCTGTCACAGCTCAGTAGCATGAGAAAAGTTGCTGTTAAAGCGTTTATGGTCATGTTACGCAACACTAACTTTCCAGACATCTAGTGAACCTGGTGAATTCTGTTAGCTGCGCGAATATATGGTTTGTTGAGCTTTTGAAGAAACAGACTCATTACAATGTGCTAAGGGTTACTGTTGAAGCCTCTTTTAAAGTGTTAGGAGCCGGAAATTCACCAAGAATTTAATGGCAACATTTCACCTAAATTGTATCATGTGAAAGAGACACATTTCTGCAAGATTAGAAAATCAAAATGGAAAAAATATTGATAAAAGAATCCATAATTTGGGTTTTCTGTTGTACACAAAATGAATAGTACCTTTAAGCGAACCTGTTCCTTGAGCATTTTCTCCACCAGGCTTGCTATTTTATTCGGCATATTGTCATCCTCCTCTTTAGCCTTGGGCGCCTCCACAGTATCCAAGACAAAATGTTCTGCCATTAAAAAGAAACATATCTATATTTCAAGGATATCTGCATTCATTATTAATCTAAATTTGACACTCTCCATCCAGGTGGAAAATGGGTGACGAGGAGGATGAGAATGTTAATATGTTTGGATTGGCATGTGTACACTTGTAAAATGGCCAAAATACTCCCCAGGAAACGGAGCATGTGCCCTTTCATGGTATCAGCTATTGGCCAAAAAATGTGACTCTTATTAACATTATCATTATTTTAATGATATTTCATGTAACTAACATTTAATAAGTCAGAATTGATTAAAGTTTGAATTGTGCACTGAGTTATTACAAATTTCTGTGATAACAGGTTAAAAGGGGTTTTAAGGAGTAATTACTAATTCGTCATCAACTTCCATTTATTCCTTATATCTTACGGCCCACGAATCAACGATTGATCTACTGTTAAGAAAAGAAAGGAAAAACATAATAATAATAAACAATACCACCAAACTAAAGATTTATTTTTAAAAAATACACAAACCTGCTCCTTGTTGATTAAGGCCTCTGCCATCAGTAGAATCGCTGAGTGGTTCTGGACTTTCTTGATTCTGTACACAAAAATAAATCAGTATCAAGATTTTCATTGTGCAGCTTGCACTAAACCGCAACACTATTAGCAACTAGTAATACTTTTTTTAAGTGTTTGATGAGATGATCCCAATCTATTTTGTTTACACTGTCATACTAGACTAGTTTAGAGCAATTAATTGCATCAGGGCATGACTAAGTACTTGACATACTAGATGCAAACAAACATATACTACATGCAGGGTGTGCTGGAGTCACTTGAATACGTGAATGAATACTTAAATGGATAATACATGTACCAAGATAAATGTAAACTTGCGTTGCACTAATGAAATTGAAGCTCAAAACAACATGAGCCACAAAGTATGTTAACTGTTTTTAGAAAGTGCATTCCTTTTAAAAAGGAATGCACTTTCTAAAAACAGTTAACATACTTTGTGGCTGTTAGACTTGTGCATCAAAATTAAATATCATGAATCAAAGTAAACAGTGACTTTAGTATACTGCCGTTTATTGTATTGTCAGTCCAGACATATGTATCATTCTTCACTTACTACTCAGGTATATTGTTATCAGATTCATTGACAACGTTTGAGGCATCATTTATTTGTTTGGATAGTCATCATAAACCTTATTTCTTCTCCTTCAGACAGAATTTCACTTCTCCATCATAATCATAACTCACTACTATGTTTGGTCCCTCGGAGAGGACTTCAAGCCGTCGGTCCTCTGGTTGTTTACTAACAAGCATGTGTGCTTTCTTAGCAGTCAGGTAAAATAACTACTAATACTACTACTTTTATGGAGATTTTTATTTGGATTAACAAAGTACGATAGCCATTTCATTCTTTCTCACTGCTCTAACTCATATTAGAAAAACAATACCTGTATGGAGATGATAATTACCTGTGGTGCGGCCTCGAT
Source organism: Hemicentrotus pulcherrimus (assembly GCA_003118195.1). NCBI lineage: Eukaryota > Metazoa > Echinodermata > Echinoidea > Camarodonta > Strongylocentrotidae > Hemicentrotus > Hemicentrotus pulcherrimus. Next base: position 20,495 of record BEXV01003098.1, on the reverse strand, counting down.
CAGCCTCTTTGCTATTTCATCCGCAAGAGCTTTACTATATCCATCCTCTGTGAAGTTAAATCATAATGTATCATATTATACTTTGTTATCATATATTATATTGTAATATGACTCTAGAGGAACTTAAATCTTATGATTTTAAAGCAGAATTTCACATGCAACCCTGCTTTTATAGCAGGCTGAAAAATACCAGATAGCTAAAAATATGATGTCATTCCAGGCAATTACTTCATTTATTCTTAAATCGTGAATAAATTGTTGTTTTCTTTAAAACGTACAGCTGAAAATGATATTTTTGGTGGCTTTTATTAAACAACATGCTATCCATGTTTAGAATAAAAGCTCTGAAGGGAAAAAAAAGCTTGTGAAAGAAATGGGAATTTGTGTTATCTGGTTGTACAGGAAATGGGAAAGTTGTTTTAAAATACTTTGCACTCTATTAACAAATTCGCTAATTCGACATTAACAGATCGAGCAGGACAAAAACGTTGATATTGCTAAGACATCATAAGGACCATTAAGTTCACTCCTTTTATCTATTTTACCACTACAAGAACTATAACTTAGTGGGTGCTATGTCAGGGGATGTTTCAGACATTAATAATACTTATCATGATAATAATAATATTAATAATAACAATAATGTCAATAATTATAATAATAATAGTAGTAATAATAATAATTATGATAATAATAACAGTTGTAACTTGTAATAATAGGCAATTATAAAGCACAAACATTATGTGCTTAAAAATCACAACATACATTTTGAAGAGATATGCTCTTAGTTTTGATTTTAAACGTTTTTTTTTTTCGTCCTCATTGGCACCAACAGTTTGAACAAATTGAAATGTCAATTTAAAAGATAGACTTTTGCGGAGAATTTAATATTTCTTTGCCGTGAAAAGCAAAATCTTTGTTGAAGTCCTACTAACCATTAGTATCTTCATTCTCATGTCCTTTCTTGTGAATTGACCACATGTTCCCGCCAGCCTTTGCAACCTCGATGCTAATTTCACAAGCGTTTGTTGTTTCTACACCGTCTGTTATTGCCTCATTTTCATCAAATCTGTAGCATATAATAATAACCATTTCTATGATGATAATAATAACAATAATAATGATAATAATAATAATAATAATGATTAATGTTCAATTATACAGTGTGCGTCCAAAAACAGTTTACACCTAGAAAGTTGCTAGTTATTTAACAACAATGAAAATCATCTATGAACAGTAAATTATTATGCATCTTATGAAAGAATGTTTTTTCCCAAATCATTTGGTATGATTTGAGTGTGGTGTGTATTTAGGCTCGGATGCACAGGTGAGATTGTTAAATAGAGTGCCAAAATCAACTTGCGCGAAAGTAATACATGTTTGAATAAAACAATTGGGAATGGATTTGGGTATTAATTCAGTCTTTGCAGATCCAAATAACATCCCTAACAAAATCATGCAAAATATCAAATATCAAATAACAAAGAACATTTGTGCGCGCGCGCGTGTGTGTGTGTGGCTTTTTTTCTGCAAAAAGCGAATGCAATGTATCTCATTTAATACATTTAGTTCATTATCTTACTTTTGCTCAAGTCGATTTTTGCACTCTCGCAAAAAAATGCCTCCTGTTCATCCAAGCGTGAACACATACCCCACAAAAATGATTCCAAACGATTCGGGATATAACACTCTTTCAAAACATGTACGTGTATGATAACCTTTTGTTCATAGCCAAATTTTCGAATAAATGACATTTTTCTGAATTTGTTTCTACTCACACTGGATTATTCTGATCTTTTTCAATTATGACGTCAAAAAAATATTTTAAACGGATATCCTCCGATAAACAAACACGTTAGTAAGTTATGTAACATTTAAATAAAAGATTTAAAATTAAATAGGCCTATACATCACAGCACGAATATAAAGGAATACAAATCTAGCTATCACATTAGTGTAGACATAATTTGCACATTCACAAAATTGATCACAAACGACTGCAGTGTGTCGCTGATTTGAAATGATTTTATTTCCAACAAAAGAGTAAATAAGAGATAAATGCGATCTAAAAGAAGGAAAAGTAATTACAATCGGAATTATTTCATTATCGATAAAACATACTTAACCATGTCAAAATTCATCTTGCTACCTGATCCTTTAATATTTTGGACAAAGGTTTTATGCATACAAACGGAAAATGTTAAGTCAACATGACTGGTAATAAAGTTGTCTTTATTTTTCTTTTCTCAAGTGAATGGAAGAAATACATAATGCAGAGACAAATAAACAAGGAACAATAAATAAAAAGAGAGGGAATGAGTTACAGGGATAAAGAGAGAATGGGTTAAAGAATATGTTACTTACCCTTGTCCTGTAAGAGTTTTCTTTAGACTTGTCTTTCCAACTCGTTCTTGTCCAACAAGCATCAGGCGAGTTCGGAATACTTTCTTCGTGCCAGCTTGAGCTGCTTCGGCATACGCTCGGCGTGCCCTCGCCCCCCTAGCGAGGATCTCTGGCGGTGCCGAAAGACCACCGAAGGAAATATCATCCCGATTGCTCCCCTAGTCTTGTTTGAGAGATGTCAGTTGGTCGTCTTTTCCCTCATTATCATCACTATCATCTTTAACAATTACGATTAAGAATAACACAACAAATACGTCAGAATAAAGACACTTATTTGGCCTGCCACCGAGAGCGAAACCTGTTCTAAAGTATACAACGTGAAGAGAACAAAAACAACCATCACTGTGAAACTTAATTTTTACTGTTTCAATTTGCCGCAAAAACAGACTAAACGTCATAAGCGACTCCAAACTGAGCGATTTGTGGCTGTTCTAGAATCGAGGTAAGGCCGGTGATTTTTGTTGTTTTGTCCGGACTGTTCTCGGTCTGGGGTCCAGTCTTGTTGGTATGATCGACTGAGGTATCTTATTTAGATACACCACTACATTCTCGTAGCGAAGCCCCCTCCTAGAAATAGACATGGGGATGACCTGGGCGTTTTCTCGTAAAGAGTTACGATTGATCCGGATTGATCGTAACTCCTCCAATCAAATCAATCGCACACTTTTATTACGTACTCCTTTCTCATTTGTACATAGTTACAATTGATATCAAATTGTGATGAATCTGAATCGTGATAGGCCCCTGGTAGTTTGGAGAAGAAGAAAAAATGTCAGGATTTATAAGCACCTGCTGAATAAGAAATGGACCTCCTAAATAGAAAATTAAGGAACAGGCTCAAATATCCTCAAACTTTCTGCTGTTCTTACAAATGCTGTTGCTGTAGACTTGTTACATAAGATGCGGAAAACAACCCAACGTGTCTTGCCAACAAAATGTGAAAAGAAAGAAACACCGAGTGAAACATTCTTTTTCAGACAGAAAAAAGTTGAATTTAATTACATCTGCCACACGTTTACGGCCTTAGAAAACAAAGAACGAGTACAACATTTTATTGCAATTTAATGAAGTGTCCTCTTCCTATATTTGTATATATTGTTTAGTATCATACTTGGGTAATCAGTATAATTTTGAGAGAATATTATTTTGGTGTGGTAGGTTTAATATTTATAAAGCTATTTGTATATTTCGTAGTACAGTGATGCATTCACCGTTGACTCCCAATCCAAGGGTTAATGGTTCAAATCCCAGCCTGGTACTAACGTCCTTTGGCAAGATATTAATTAGCCACCCTCAACCCAACCTTTGGAGGTGTAGTAAAGTATAGCGGTACATTAACTTTAATCAAGGGTTAATGGTTCAAATCCCAGCCTGGTACTAACGTCCTTTGGCAAGATATTAATTAGCCACCCTCAACCCAACCTTTGGAGGTGCAGTAAAGTATAGCGGTACATTTACTTCAATCAAGGGTTAATGGTTCAAATCCCAGCCTGGTACTAACGTCCTTTGGCAAGATATTAATTAGCCACCCTCAACCCAACCTTTGGAGGTGTAGTAAAGTATAGTGGTACATTTACTGTAATCAAGGGTTAGGAGTTCAAATCCCAGCCTGGCACTAACGTCCATTGGCAAAATATATTAATCCACACTTGCCACTCTCTGCATAGGTGTATATGGGTACCCGAAAATTGCTGAGGTAATTAAATAATAATTATATAATTACTACAGGGCCTTCATGATAAACAGCATTGGAGCTGATGCGGCTTGACTGGGTAAACAAAACTATTATTATTATAGGTTTCAATGGGTCCCTGATAATAGTGGGAGTAATGATAACTATAGAGCCCTCAGGAAGTACAGCAATGACGCTGAATGCCTCTCCCCTGGGAAAATGAAATTGTTACTACTAATTATCATTATTATTGTATAAAGTTGGTTAGATATTTACCATAATCCCCGTATTGCGATATCAATGTCGTAGAGAGCTGTCGTACAAATGATGGTAATTTTGAGGGTAAAGGTGAATCTGTGAAATCTTTATTGATCTCAGTCTTCCCTTGATGATTTTCATCGTCGTTTTCCACCCTTTTTCCTTGCCCAGCTTTCAAAGAACTCTTTCCACTTTTCTTTGACAGGTTTCCATAAACATCAAGGCCGATCTGAGCTGCGTCCTTTACCATTCCTCCCACGCTTTCTTTCCACAGTGCATGGTCTTTGAATGACGGTTTGCTTTCCTTCGTCGGGATAATAAAGTCCCTGCTACCGTCAACCTTTGCGTTTTTCTTTGTGCTATTCTTGTTTACTACAGGCTTTTGTTTTACTTTGGCTGCCGCAGTCTTACCCGATGTCTCCGACACCGGCTTACTCGTGTCCAAATTGTCATCAAGGTAGGCTGATTTAGCGTATTTTCCTCTAAGTCTGGTAGGACCTATGTCGGGTTCGTCCTTACCTTTAGGTTGAAGGGGAACCTTGGTGCTGGTCTTTTTCCGAACAGCTGGTGTGCTGGATACTTTCGCTGCTGCCTTATTTCCCAGTGACTTCGGCACGTCCAGCGTTTTACCGGAACCAGCTAATTTAGCCGATTTTCCTCCCAGTCTAGTGGGACCCATGGTGAGGATGAACCAGAGTTCATCCTCACCTTCAGGTTGAGTGCTAGTCTTTTTCCGAGCAACCGGTGAACTCGATTCGGGATATGATTTCAGTGTTTTCATCTCTCTACTTCTCCTTTTCCTTTCATCCCCGGCTTTCATTCCCGGCAATGACCCTTCACTCTTCCCAGGAACGTGCTCTCTTCTTGGACCTCTGGGACTCTTCGATCTCTCGCGTCTTTGCAACCCTTCTTGAGTGGCATTCAAAAGTGGTTTGGTCAGAATAGCGGGAACGTCACTAGCGAAACCTTGGAGTTCAAGGTTATCACTTATCTCTGGCATCTTTGCAGCGCCCTTGATGTGCGACGATAACGGGGATACGCTCCGACCGGATACAGAATGTGAAACATCGCTACTAAGAGATAAATCGGCCTTCTTCATGTTTTCGACTTCTGTCATTCGTAACAGAGTTTTCCACGGTGTTTCCACTTGATCAGGAGCGCTGAGGCTTGGTGTGTTGGCAGGCGTGGTTTCTGGCCCGTTTTGTCGGGGTGCCCTTTTTACCCTCATCGAGACAAGACTTATTCGTAAAGGTCTCCAGATTAGAATGAATTCAAAGGAGATGCGTTACCCTCTTCAATTTTCTTTAAATTGTCCTTACATTACAAAACTTTGGATCAATACGTTGGTGGCTTGGGTTTTGTACCTAACTGCTGGTATGTCACACACTAGTGTGTGAGGTCTATTCACTTATCACAAGGATATACGTCACAAAAAATGTGGGTATTCCTTTGAAGAAGGACTTTAGCTAGCCAGTTCAGGACGACATAATATACTTCCTTTTCTTCACATCAAACAAGAAAATGACAAAGTGCAAAATGTAGTCTTCAATTCTCCAATCTTGATTATGTCCTCCTTTGTTTGTACATGTAATAGAATCATTTGTTCATCAGTGAAAATGTATATACACTGGTCGTTTGTGATCAATACAAAATAAAATCTGGTAAGGTCGTTCTCAGATAAAAATGTGCTGATTTTTCTTTACCTCTAAATGTCCAGTCCTATGGCTAAAAATAACACTATTTGAGTCTTAACGTTTCAGACTTTGATGTTTGTTGAAAATCAGTCCCAACGGGACAGTCAAGTCATTCAATACAAGACGACAAGTTGCTTTAGAATCCCGATTCGTACAGTGCAGTAAGGAGTGGTTCAAACTATTTATTTTATTTAAGTCTTTTGTTGATTATGCAAGTTAAATCCGGAAGAAAGTGATTCTATAGAAGTCGCACAGTGAAATTTCCTCAGCAAACATGTGCATGAACAGTTGTCGGATGAGCTGCATTAAAATCCTCCTATAGTCACTATATCAACATGAGTTAGAATAGCAGGAAAAAAGTCCTCCTTCACTATAACATAGACGTGTTACACTGTAGACGGCAATCGTTGTAACATGGCCCTAGATGACTCGTGTGTGCACTTCCTCTTCAAACTATGACGAACATACGTCAATATATTTTCGAGAAGACTCTTCTCGCGCTCTGAGCGTTCGCGAAGAAATACAAACTTTCAGCTAAACCTCTGATAAAAGACCAGCTATGGAGAATTATCCATCAAAAGTTTACTGAGCTGGATAGGTCTCTTCCCTCTATTAGCCTGAAACAGCATATGCAAACGAACAGCACTACAGTTTGAGCTGCTCGGTAAACTCTCGTTGTATATCTTCGAGTTGGAAATAAACGCGATAATGAGTATATCCGGAGTGTGATTTGGCCTAAAACTGGATGTTCAGCAGCCAAATGCTGCTGCCTTGTATTACAAAGTCTACTTCCGCTAACAGTTTCCCTTCAGTTACTTCTTTCTTGCCTTAATTACTGGTAGTCTATATAGCCGTGTTTCTTTCAGTTGTAAACGGTTCAAACCTATCTCACCGGACTCTGTAAATGAAAATGCATCGGCTGACCATCCTAATCGATTGACTCGAAGAGGCATTGGGACTCCCGGAATCTTGAAACGGGGGTTATATGTGGTTTGCGAAGTGTTTTTTAGCTCAGTCATTTATCTCATTGAAATGGTCTGGTTGTTTTACCTGAAAGCTAAGAGAGCATGTAAGCAACCAGAGAACCGACCACTTTAAGTCCTCTCTCATGAACTTGGTAATGAGGAATAATGCTTAAGGTCACAAGCGCATCGACTTGGTTTCGAAAGTCGAACCCGGTACGATTGTGCTGCCTCATCATTCATAGCATGTTTTTACCTTGTAATTATAAATAATTCATTCCTATGTTTAAATACGGGACAGCTTTGTGTGTAGGCCTACGTTGGTAATTGTTACTGAATAAGTTTTTATGGCACCTGCAATTTAATTTTGAATATTTATGTAACCCTGTCGCAATTTATGTAGCATAATATCTAAGCTGTCGGAACCCCCTTTAATAAAATATGTGTTCGATTAAGTTTAAAGTTTCATTTCAAGACTAAACTTTTTTAAGATTAGCGCCCGTACTATTGTGAGTTTGGGGCTAGTTCATATTCAATTTCGCATTCTATCTTTTCCGGTGACATCCAAATATAAGTTGATTCCTGTTGATATGCAGGGCTTCGTACAACTCATGACATATGTTTAAAATGGGCATATATTACCAATATAGGAGTTGCTATGTCAGTCGTGCTGTAGCATCACCGGGAAAAGAAATGTAATGTGGAGGTATTGTAATTCTTTTGTAAGCATGTGGTGAGCTGGGGGAAGTTACATACCACTATCTCTTGTTGTAGCTCAATAATGATTGTTAAATAGTGTCATAAGATCAATGATATCTGTAACATTTGTTTAGGGTCGTACTTTGTAGGTCTGGGAAGATTATTCTAAAAATATAAAATCTACGAAATATATTTAGATATTTGAATCACAAAATCTTAGTTGTATGTCGTTCTGCACATCAACAGGAATCATATATTTGGATGTCATCCGACCTTTAAAGGAGCGGGAACTCTGTCCGTTTAGAAACTAGGATAGTTCAATTGCGGCAAACAAAACAAATATTTAGAAATAAATGCACGTGTAGTGTATCTTTAGGCAAGACTAGTAAGGAAGTATCGATAATGGTTTGTTTCCGTCAAACTGTTGTTTTACAGGGTATGAAGATGACATGTTATATGCAGTATACTGAGCTAATTTGAATTTAAGCATATTTTGCCGTTGACTGAATATGGGTATAGCATTACTTTGAGTTCTTGCCGGTTGTTGTGATAGAGACTATTAAAGGTAAAATGAAAGTGGTAGGATAATACATACACGTATCTCACATTACTTAAAAAGGAGAGAGAAAAAAAGAAAAAAAAAACAAGGGAAACGCTCTCGGCGGTCTCGCCTGCATTACGCAATTCAATATGATGACAAATTGGGGTTGGAACATTATTTAAAGGCAGGGTGGCCCATTAGCAGGCCTCCAAAAATGAAATCCTCAGAATATACTGTAATCACATTTTGAAGTGAATATTGACTAAGAATCATCAGAAGAATTATTTACTATTAATTGTACCACGATCGATAACTTGAATGAAATATGAACATATTAAGTTGTGAAAACATAATCCAAGTCTACTGACCTTTGACCTTGAGACCTGGATTTTTTGTCATATGATTTGTGACAATTGATAATCCTTGGGTACAAGTTTCATGGAATTTGGACAAACAATTTTGAAAATATGCTGAATATTCAAAATCTTGATGTTGATGCCACAACAGTCTAAGTTTGTTGACCTAACATTACCTTTGACCTTAAAGTGACTGGGTAACATTGTTGAAGGTTGATGAAAAAAATTGCTTAATTTTTGTATAAAATGTTACTTACTATATTCCTTTTACTGTACTAACCCTCTGACAGGCAAAAAATCCTGAAA
>BEXV01003097.1:33331-45533 GCA_003118195.1 Hemicentrotus pulcherrimus | reverse complement strand
GGGGGGGGGGGTCAGAGTATACCGATAGCATGGAAAGAGCATGGTATACGACAAGGTTCCATTCAAATATATGTCCACAATGGATGGACGCAGCTGTAACTTTAAATACTGCCATTACGGTCATACTACACGGTTGCCCAGAAGTTGGAATAACCTCTTGGAATAACCTTGTCTAACCTCTTTTCATGAAAATAATTATGAACTACTGCCATATTACAGTATTTAGAAAGAAACGTTGATTGCAATTATAATCAGAATAGTCATATGTTTGATAATTAATCTAGGGATATCCATTCGAAAGTTGTATAAGGATCTAGATGACTTTGATCATTATCTTCTGTAAGTGTAATTTAGCACGTTTAGCAATCAACATGGCAATGTCGAATCTACATGGTTTGAGTGGAATCCCATTTTCCGGATTCTGAAATTCATGAAGTCGGAATTATTAAACTCCTATACTGAGGCGCGTTACGTTGAAGGCTGTATTAAAATCGAAAAGAAATTTCTTTGACGCGATAATGCTCTGGTAGTTTTAGCACGTGCAAGGCATGAAATGTTCTTAAAAGATATCCCCCAAAATAGTTTCGTCACTTTTGGAACTAAGGGAAAGTACCTCAGAGTATTATTTTTGTATCAAGGGCTGTTGAAATGAATGAAATATTGTTCCTCATGCATACCAAGATTTCCGAAACGCCATTTGAATATTACTTACTTTCAGATTCGTCACGTGAGCTAACTGTACTCAAACGAACATTAAAATAATGATACATCAACCTAAATCTTCAACAAAAATGTGATTCTTAGCTTATCTAATCTAAGAAGTAACACTCAATAGGGCAAGGGAGTGGTCTTATAATCCGTATAAAGTTTGGTGTCTCCTTCCTCCATGCCCATTTTCTTAAGGCTTCATTTTATCTCGCCTAACGCAGGACTGCGTCAGCGATTGGCGTATTCTTTGCCACGCCATATGAGGATGACATCGTACACACTATGACTGAGAACAATGAACAGTGCAACCATCGCATTGAATTACTTACTTTTGCGTTACTTCACAGACTTGATTGGCGCAGGAGATAACGCAGGTAAAACCGAAATCTTAATGACGCCCCATGTTCAACGGCTTGGGCATTTTACAGTTCGACTCTAGAGGTGGAGTTGTCTAGTGGATATCAAGTCCCTAGACTGTGAACCACAAGGCACGGGGTTCGAATCCCTGCCGTAGCACTAGTTTTGGCAAGACATTAATCTACATTTGCCAAACTGGACCCAGGTGTAAGTTGGCACCTAATAGAATTTATTCCTATAGAAAGCACCGAGTGTTAACATGGCTACGGTTTCCTGAGCTAAAGCCGGGCTTAAAGTATCCAAAGTCCTCTGGGAAGGCACAGAGACGGTAAAATATCATCATTTGAAATGCGCTGTACATGAACAAAATTTTGTTATTTAAATATTCCGCCTTTAACGCACACGAGCATTTCTGTAGCCAATGATACATTTGCATCTACTCATAGTCAGTCACCCGGGTTCTTCCATCATTACAAGCTCCGGCAAATCTTATGAAGGCGGATTTTAAACCTCGATTTCAAAACAGTCTCGTCATTTCTCTTGTGTTTCTCCATTCTCCAGCAATCCAGCTCTCATCCATTTTTAATCTGAGTTTTCATCAACCAACGAAGCAAGATTACGTGAACAGATTCCAGATTTGTGTCTTTGTTCAAAACACAAATCCTTCAAAGGCATTTAAGATAAGATCATGCTGAACACAGATTTTAACTCTTCTGAAGCATTATCTGTTCTTTATGATATTTACTCATGTCACATTAATCATGTCTCATGCAGCGTTTATCATTGGAATTTGTTACTTTCTAAACTTTTAAACAAAATCCTTAACAAAACTTCTCAATAGATCAGGATTTGACAGCCAACTCTGAATCGAATGAAATAAGAAAATTATTTTATTTTGGAACTATGCTGGGTTTTTTAGTGAGGTAGGTTTATATGACTGGGTCCGAATCAGTTATTACTGTACAGGCAAACAACCTTTTATTTATCACTTAAAAAGTATTTTAGTGTGTGAAAATTTATTTGTCCGAGTTAGGTTTCTTGAAAAAAGTGATGTATTGTATTTTACATCTAATATTATTCAACAATTAAAGACCGTAATTCATTGTCGAGTTACAAAGAAAAACCCCTAAATTCACAATGGGTAATAATAATTTAGTTGTTAATTGTATTTAAAAAATATATCAAGGAATTCTGAATTTGCATATCTTACATGATATTTGATTTCAATATTATTCGTTTTATATAAATATAGATATTTAGGGTGTCATCTTTGTCAAAGGCATTATTTGAGAAGTGCTTTCTTTTTTAAACCAAAGTCCAACATGCTCAGTTTTCTTAATGTTGTAATGGCATATCTTGATGTGGTAGAATGGCCAAAGCAATGACGACTATAAGAGCACTAATTGTTTGTTTTTGCCCCGGAAATTTAAAAATCGCGCCGGCAGGTATTTCGCTCAACACCCCCCCCCTCCCCTTGAGCAACAAAAGAAAAAGTAGATTTCTGGTCACAGTATTTGNATCGGCTTGATCGTATAGTCTACTCAGAATATATAACGAGTATTGCTACACGCTTAAAAAAGCAATTATATCGAAGATCATAGTCTACTGTATAATATTAAGGTAATAATTATAAAATCCCTATGAGAAGTCATTTAATAAAACAAATTCAGAGGTGGCAACTTCTCGAAACAAGCAAACGCTTTTGGCGAGAGAGCCGTAAACAAACAAAACAAAAAAACATGTCTATATGTTTTAAATACAAATCACCGAGGGTAAAAACAATGAATAACAGCATTTGGTGAAAACAACAAAAGAGAAATTCATCTAGACTGTTTAAAAAAAAAAGTGATCCGCAAACACCATGTCTCATACTTAAAATAGAAATGCTTGTTTTAACTCGATAAAACTTAGATAATTATATTCAATCAGTAAGTGTGTTAGAGTGAAAGATTGTCGCGATTGTAATTGTTTAAATCATAAAACTAATACGAGGCAATGACAAGGACAAATCGGGAGAGGGGCAAGAGAGGCTTGTGGGAGGGTGCAAGGAGGAGGATGTTAAATGTAACCCTTGGTTCGAATTACTTATTTTATCCATGGAGAATTCGGGCTCACCCTGGCAAAATAATGATTCATTTTGTTTCATGACTGATCATAATTTAATCTCCTCCCTGGAGATATGTTAAACGGTGGATGTTCCCCTCTAGGGGGGCTTGGCGATCCTTTTCTAGCTAAGTCCTCCGCGAAACCGACATCAAAACAACATATACATATATATATATATGGGGGACACTGAGAGTAAGTATATTGTCGAGGTGTCGTGGTGTGATTCTCAATCCTAGGGTTGAGGGTTCGAATACCGGCCTGGTACCAATTCCCTGTGGTTAGATATTAATCGACATGAAGTTGCCACCCTCCACTCAGGTCTAGACGGGTTTTAAGTGGCAGTTGCTCTGTTATTAAAGAATAATAGCATCATCCCGGGTTAACAAGTTATTGTTATTTCTTTTTTTAAATAGTTATTATTATCATCAGTTGTAGTAGTAGTAGTAGTAGTAGTAGTACTAGTAGTAGCAGAAGTAGTAATATATGCATGGAGAGAAGAAAAAAAAGGAATTATATTTTTCATTCAGAAATAAAAGTTATTTTTGCAGAGAAATTCAGGTACTTTTCCTACTCCGTCATTCTACGACTGCACAATTCTTTGCATTCAATGGTCTTCAACATTATTTTTTGTTTTCGTAATGGCTTACTCTCTAAATGTACGGAATTGGAGACCCACTATTTTAGGAGTAATATAACACGTTATAGCGACTCGGTAACATTGTTCAAGGTTGATGAAAAAAACTGTGCAACGTTTGTATGAAATGCTACTTATATTATATTCCTTTAAACGTATTTACCCTCTAACAGGTAACAAAATCCTGACACAATTCTCAAAGATATTAATGTTTTTCTTTGAAGTCGTCACTGTGCAAAATCCTTTATATAATATATATATATTGCTCTCTCACTATCTGCCCCCCTCTCTCTCTCTCTCCTTTCTCTCTCTCTCTCTCTCTGTCAATCCTTGCATTTTTTAAATCATGAATTAAGTTAAGAGGACACCAGACACCACATGTGTTAAATTCCATGGCAACGCAATAAAGCTATGATATCTAATTTCACCATAACATTACTAGCGGCATAATTATTTCATCTGCTCGTTTACACTCAATCTTATCATGACAAAACACCCCTCGGAATGATGTGTTCATACAAACATAATGACACACTGTTGAGAGCCAGACTAGAGGTAACTCAAGAAACTCGATATAATTGGCTAGAATACTCCCCAGGGAGTGGAGAGTGTACACTCTTATGTGCGGATTAGCGATTATAACCAATGACCGGGGTAATATAAATTACAACGTAAAACGCTTTGAAACCTAGTATTAAACGCTATACAAATGTCAGTGTTCGTTTAGAGTAAGAAACCATGTACACTTATGTATTACGTTGTATTACGTAATTGTTTTTATTCCCTCGAACATTCAAGTATTTTGCAGGGAATTTCGAGTAGAATAAATATGTTCACTTTTTTAATGTTTTCTAACTTAGATTAAGGCTATTGTTTAAAGATTTTAACATGTTTTTAGTAAAGAATTTGCTCCGTCAAGTTTTTTTTGTATGCATAGCTTAACAAGTAAATTCATTGTTTGAGCAAAATAAAGAGATTTTCACGTTTTTTGACAGCGTTGATTGGTGTCAAATTTTGTATTGAAAACTAGCTTTTCTATGTAACAATCATAACAAAGAAATTAGATCACGCTTAAAATTCACAATGAATTTTAAAGTCAACATCTTAGTATGCAAGATCAGTTCTTTATCAGGAAAAACTAGTAAGCAAAAAAAAAAAAAAAAAAGTTTTTCATACAACATTACACAGTGGGTTAATAATAATTTATAAATAATTATTTTACTGTCACCTTTAAAAACCAAGAGAAAGGACAGCTGTTACATCGATTTCATTTAGGCAACACAAAATTGATTATTAATGAAATAAGTCGCAATATGTTTTTCCTTTGAAAATGCTATACTTACACTAAATATCATCAGAAGATCACAAGTACTGGTAGAAGGTGCAGAGAATCCCATAAATAGATAAATAAATAAGTCCATATCATTTGCAGCAAGGTGGAATGACGCTATTTGGCATTAAATCGGCTGATTTGTCCGTGTACTTTCAAAAACATCTGCTTGCATATACCACGCTCCAACGATGCAACAAACCAATTATTTATTGCATGCCATAGCGCAACAAGGCACTGTGCTGCATAAAGATGTACCGGCAATTTGTTAGCTAACCGTGCTGTTTGTACATGCAAGCCGGGACTAATCCCATGAGTCAGACACCAAAAGATCAACACTTTTTTAAAAAGACCGGCTTGCTAGCAAATGTTTTTCACAATCTGTTGTGCACGATTTTCTTCTGTCTTAGCCGAAGAGGGAGACAGACAGAGACCAGTGGTGGAACGTACGGATCCATTAGAAGCTAAAATAAACCTCTCTAAGATAATTCATGAACCCTTATGCATTATGCATTCTGTAGGATGCTCCCCACGCAGGATGTACATTAATTAAGTTAAGTACTTTATAAAAGACAATTCGCGTATCAGCGTAATGAGAGAGGTCGAATCCCAGAGTATATGTAATGATGGTACTGTACTAATATTTATTATGTTGCGCGTTAGCTAGGCAAGTGATTCAGCGAATCTTTCCGGGTGGACCATGTCAGGATGCGATAGCATTTAATAGGTAACATACGCACTTTAAATTGTATTATCGATCACAAGGATTGCATGTCCCCTCAACAAATTAAGCATAACAAGAACCAAGTATGACACTTGTATAACAAAATCGCTATCGAGTGTTTTCTAATCATATACAATACTTGTTCTTAGTATTTCAGCATAATGATAACTTATCTTCTTCAAATTTGTTGTTCATAGGTGTTACTGTCGATGATGTAGATCTAATCTTCTGATATAGTTTACCATGCGAACTATATACCTTCATCAGCTTATTTAATGTTTTGAGTGGGATTCGTTTGTATACATAGGCCTACACGTATGTATCCTGTAGAGTGCAATATGTATCTGTATTTCAAATATTTATTTAATTATAATGATCAAAAATTGATTCGTATTCATCTGAAAATACTTTGTGTGCTCAGCATTGGTCAAGACTTCATTTCATCTAGAAATATGACTTTTTGAATTCAAATATTTTCGTTGCAAAACGTTCAAGGTTGCTTTCAATCCTACTTTGATGTTTGTTGCTGTAAAACTAAACAAAAATGAAAGTGTTAAACCTAAACAAAAAGAGAGACTCCATTGCTATCACACTTTGAAACTAAATAATACTGTGTGGTTGCAAAAAGGTTAGCAATGGATTCATGGCTGTTTGATATATTCGATGAACTTATAATGGTTTTCTGTAAAGAATATTGTAGATTCAAATTTGAAAAAAAAATCGCTCTTAATAAAAAGAAAATGACGATAGAGTAAGTTTGGGTAATGCTCATCATTGTACTCTGATTATCGACATTATGTCTGGTGGGATTTATTCGTTTACATATTTAGGCAAAGAGTGGCAATCTAAATATTGTAAAACCGTCAAATTATTGGGCTTTCAATCATTTACACTAAGTCCGCTATCGTTCACGAATAATGGGATTCATTTTTCACAATCAGCCCTCCCCTAAGGAAAAATAAAATCAGGACATAAAATACCCTTAAAAAATGAGTTTCTCTCTGAACTGCAAACCTGCCAAAATGAGAATCATCATTTCTCGGCATTGGTAACAAATAAAACGAAATGAGAAAGAGTGAGCGCCATTGCGACCATTAAGTACAATGAATCGTGCACGACATAAACATATTATCATTATCCAATTAAATAGCCATGGCATGAACACTCTTATGGGTATAATTGTTGAAAATCGAATTTAATTCTACTATGATTAGGATTAGGAGGTGATGATAAACGGATGAATGCGGTATTAAAATTCAAGAGCAAAGAAATATTAATGTATAGGCATAGTGATGTGTATCAATTATTCAAAAACTTTTTCCGCCATTTGAGGCCATTATGCAGTGCTTAAATACATGAAACAAAGAATGAGGGAAAAAAGTATAAAGCAAATGGCCTCCATAGTTGACGAGGTTACAATATATTATTCGACAAAGGATTAAAATGACAATGGTGAAGCTCGAATCAAGGGCAAGCTAATATTTATATCAAATATCACATTTTTCTTAAACGAATATACATGCAATTGAACTGATAAAAAATAAAAGAAAGAAGAAAATTGCCTCAAATAAGAGGAAGACCCACGAGAAAAAGAAGGCCGAAGGTATTACAAGAGAGAAAGGGTTGAATAAAATAAGACAAGGTAATGCAGAATTAACGACCAAGGGTGAAGATAGGAAAGCATGAAGATGAGAAAGAGATGACGAGAGGGAATTCGAAAGAGGGAGGAAGGGATTCTTAGGCGGAAGAGAAATAGATACACGAAGACAGACATGAAGAGAGAGGAGGAGAGAAAGGAAAAAAGAGAGAAGGCAGAGAGAAAGAGAGACATATAGATAGAGACAATGAGACAGAGAGAAAAGAGAGAGAGTACCTTAATAAATATAACAAACCATAATGTTCAGTTACAAAAGGGAGGAGATGATGTTCTTTTTAGAGACTGATTAAAATCATTCCTGGAGGTTGCATCTCGTAGCTCAAGATGAAGTACATTCCAAAATGGAGGTGCTAGCCTGTTAGGTTGCTAAAGGCAAGTCCCCCAGTAACTAGTCCTGGCTCTGGGAGTTTGGAGGAGTTATATAGTAGCGGACCATAGGTTCCAAACTGGGATATATAATTTGAAAAAGAGGGAAATAGCAAAAAAATGAAAGAGAAAAAGAAGAGAAACGAATGTAAAAGAGAAAAAGAAGGAAAGAGGAACCGGTAAGAGAGGGAGAGGGAGAGAGAGAGATATATAAGGTGTTCGAGAGCGAGAGAGAGATATAGATAGAGAGGGAGAGAGAGAAAGAGAAAGATAGAGAGAGAGAGAGAAGATAAAAATTTAAATTTATACATACAGATTACGTTGCCAATTTTAGTCGACATTTTCCTAAGAAGACTTCGGACGAAATATGAACCAGGGAAGATAATGTCCTCGGTAGAATCAGCTCTCTGATTGGTCCGATGATATACAGCATCTACCACACAAATTAAGCCAGCCATTCTGAAATGCTCCTTCAGCAGGAAAAACAACCGGTCTATAACATCTCAAACAGCCGGTCTATAACATCTAAAACAGAAATCAATCGCGACCAGCCGCCAAGTTGCAGTGTCGTTTATTAAATGAAGTACGTGTACCCATTGGACTCGAGCATTTTCCATCTGTCATTTGTGTGCAGATAAGCACCATTCTGCCTGCTCCTTATTTGGAAAACAACTTTCGATGCTGTCAATTTAAAGATTGAAAGATAATCTACACAGTTTAAGTACGGAGTAGAATTTCTATCAAGGTAAGACTTGTGTAGGGTCGAATTAGGTTTATCAAAAAATTCGATGAGGATGACCAATCGAATTGGAAAATAATTGTATAGAAAAGAATTGTATACATGTATATAATATGAATTAATACGAAATAAAACCTCACATGAGATGAATCTTTCGATTTTTAAAATTTTTTGTTAGGGGCGTTCAAACTTGTTAACAATTTTGTTACGCTTACCTAACATTGATAACCCCCTTGGCATGTTTGGTTATTAAAAACATTGAAAACAGTCACAAAGCGTTCTTTGTCAAATTCATTTTCGTGATCCCCATCCTTATCTGTAAGCTTATTCGATAGTTTCAGGGCTTCATGTTTATCTTTCTACATCATATTTCTTAAAATTGAGAAAATGGTATTATTTTTACAGTGCTGAATCCCACGAAATTTCTTTTCTTTGTGACTATACAATAGATGCAGAGACACGAATCCTTTGTTAACCTGAGATGCATTATCGTACTTTTCTGCACTTCATTCGCCATCGGTGAGAGTTAGAATGAATAAAGTTTTTTATTTTGATTAATTAGGAGCCTAATCGCAAAAATAGATGTAAAGTCCAGTTTGAGGGTTTTAAGAAATTTGATATTGTAAGAGTTTGTTTGGTATCAACGTGTTCAGGAGACGTCCCTGCAAATTCTAGGTCGAATTCCTGGAGAATATTTTGATGAAAAACAGTTGCAGCCATATTTCAAAATAGCCGCCAAGTGTATGTAATATTGAACAGTTTCGAAGATAACTTTTAAATATAACCACAATGTTACCAGGTGTGAGCCTGTCATTTGAAAGAAAATTTAAAAATTTTCTACAAAATGATAACGCATTTGGTAAGCTTATAGCTAGAGACAAAATTTAGATTTTACTCGAATTTTCCCCATTATATGAATTGTGCCCTGAGATGCATGTTTCTTAAATGTCATAAAATATCGACAATAATGACTCCAAACTCTTTAGAAAACTGCTAACAGATATGGTCAATATTATATACAAAAATTATCAAAATGTTAAAACGCTCTAAACTTTAGTGTGTTGATATCAGTTAATATAGCATTACAGTTTTTGGTTGCTAATGGCTGCCTTAAATTTTATCAGGGTCATTCTTTGGGGAAAGATACGCCGACCCCAAAAAGATGGCAACAAAAGGTTTGTCAACGATTTCCGGTAAAACCTTTGAAATCAGGAACAACATACTAAAATTCTAAAAAACGGAACCCCGGCAAAGCGTCCAGAATGGCCGATTATACATTTAAATTGCCATTAGTCGTGGTACATGTATATTCATCTTGGAAATTTGATATTATGTACATACCTTGGTTTCGGGGATCGAAGAATGCATTCATACCATATACAATAGCTTATGGCCACCAAAATACCTGTAAATCCAAGATGGCGTCCAAAATGGCCGCCAATCTCCTAAAAATGTCAGGTAGTCAGTGAGTTACCCTTGTTAATTTGCAAGATTAAATGTATATTTAAGAGTTGAGGATATCCACGAGTGTGCTTTGAACTATCATAATGGTTTAGAGTAGCCTTATAATCAAAACATTTCCAAAGATGGCATCCATTTTGTAAACCGAGATGGCCGACGAAAACTGAAATAAGCCATAATTATATCGTGACATAATTATATAAGAGATGTAATTTTGGTATCTATACCTAGGTTTCGGGGTTGTCTAACCCCTTTAGATAGCTATTCAAAATGTGTAATAGCCGCCAGAAAACCCGGAAATTAATGGCGGTGTCCATAATTGTAGCCAGTATATGATCACATAATCGGATTTGATTTACATATATTCATAATAGGGTTATTAATTGAAAAGGTACATTTTAAGGGGAAGAATATTGATTAATGCACGAGTATAAAATTACTGTAGCTTTTATAAAGAACAAAGTATCCAAGACGGAAGATGCCATTCAAAGTTGCTGCCAACACATTTCTTTAGGCTATGGTGTATGGTGATAAGATGCATGCATATTTTGCTCTCTGATATAGTGAGTGAATTTGGTTACAAGTGCATATCTTGTTTGTTCCAGTTTACACCAATGTGTTTATTATGATGTTGTGATCCTAGTGGACTCTTTTCAGCTGACTTTATGGTATATAACCGGTATTACAAGTGAGTTATAATTTTCATATGCTCCGTTATATTTTGGGCTCTACATGTTCACGTTCATGTATGTCAGCTTCCATGATCTACCTTCTCATTCAAGTTCGGTGATGCTGGTAGCTTGAATAGCCTCAAATTAATCTCCCCTAGGAGCCTTGGGCACTAACAATGGATGTGCTTAAGTGGCTTATTGTGATATTTACCCTCACTCAAAAGGGATTATGTGTGCTAGTCAGCCCTAGAACTGGACCCTGCATGCCCCCTCCCAGTTTGCATGCAATACAAGGCACAAATTCAGCCATCCAGTTATGTACTATGCCAACTCTTATGCCACCTGTCAACTACTACTGAACTAAAATGGATATATCAAGATTTGGGCTATTTCAAGAAATTGGCGGTCGTCTTTAATAGACGCCATTTCGAAAATAATCCCTTTCTGAGGGTATGTAGTTCCTTATTTCAAACACTACCGGAAACTGTTGAGAAACCTGTTGTCGCAATTTCTTTTTTTTGGTCACACTATTTTCTGGCCCGAATAAGTATAGTATCTCAAATTTGAAGGGAAGAAATGTCTTTGATTTGGGTGATCGTAGTAGTAAAGAAAGGAAGGGAGGAAGTCACACGGTGGTCTGGGAGATAGGTTAAGTATTTTTAAAAGTCGCCTCCCGGACCAGTGACGTGGGATGTGATTGAGAAAGGGGACGATGGCACGGGGGAACTTCCCGAGCGAATGACAACATGTGGGGAGTGGAGGGGAGAAGAATGAGAGAGGAGAGAGACAGGGAGGGAGAGAGAGAGAGAGAGAGAGAGAGAAAGAGAGAGAAAGAAAGAAATAACATTAGATGCGGTGGTCTAAATGGTCTTCGTATTTATTCAGGGCGAAATTTATTGAACGTAAGTAATGAGAATCATATTTTGTATTTGATTCCTCGTGAAGCAAAGGGTCTTGTATTTTGTTTGTATAAAAGTCAACTTTTAAATTGTTTGTATTTATAATGCCTTATTGTAATGCTGTATAATTTGATATGTTTTAGCTCACGCGCGGGGGTCTACAAACATGGCCGATGAAGTGTTGCATACGGAGGATAATCATTGCCAGCCAATTCTTGTTGATAGTGAATTGATGCCTACAGTGCCAGAGTACATGTCCTCGTTTCCCGTCTCATTGGAGGGTATCAAACGACATTTCGTTTGCAAGTTATCTGGTGAGTTTTAGGTTTATAACGATGATCATAACACTTATTGTATGTCAGCCCAACTTTTAGACTTATTATGATTATTATGATTATTATCATGGAAACAAAATCAACTGCAGAGGCCTCGTTACAGTCATGTCTTGACGACGGAGGGCAGAACTACTGTATTGCTAGCCACGGGCTCAACTACACCCTACACATGTTTTGGCTCTCTGGCCCGGTGGGGGGGGGGGGGGGGGGGGGGG
>BEXV01003097.1:8593-19555 GCA_003118195.1 Hemicentrotus pulcherrimus | reverse complement strand
AAATTATGGAACAATTTACCATTACAAATAAGACAATCACCATCAATTGAAATATTTAAGAAGAAACTTAAGCACCATTTGTTTATGTCGTAGTTTTAATATTGTATAATTTTGTCGTAGTTTTAATATTGTTAAATTACTTTGATACTGTACAGAGCGCCTTGAGCAGTCTTTTCGAATGGATATGTGCGCTTTATAAGTTGACATTATTGTTATTATACTATGATATGTATTTTTAACAATTAATTTCTTTTCTTTTAAAAATCATAATTAACCAAATGTATCAGCAAATCGCTATTTTTGAAAAAATGTTATTCTATCACTTCCACTTAAGATTATGTCTTAATGCAAGGACGCAGAAGAGAAAGTGAGGCCAATGATGTATACTTTGATGAAAAATGATTTAGAATTCTTGAGAAATTAAAAAAAAAAGATCACTTTCCTTTTTCTTTCTTTTTAACAATTTATTTATCCTTGGTCAGATTATGGAGTGAATGAGGGGTGTTGGCCACGAAGGCGAATGTTACAGTCACAGGTTATATGCATGCTGCTAGCATAGTAGACTTTCCCCATATGACCAGGCAAGGACCAGGCAGCACAGGCCATGATAGAAGCCTCACCAGCCCTCACCTCCCCTCTCCCACTTATTCAGCGGCCGGTTGAGTCGTAACGATATTTTGGGACACAAAAAAGTGTCCTCTTAACCCCCCCCCCGATTTCCAAATGTTTTCCCCCCCCCCCCTCCCCCTTGAAAAATCCTGCGTACGCCACGGGTTCCCACACTGTAACGTTTTGCCAAATAAAATTCTACGTGCAAAATGACTTAAGTAGTTTAACTTTAGGTTCTCTGTTTCTAGAGTACACCTCATTAATCCGCTCTCCTTTCTGTCCAAGTACGTCATCAATTCGATTTAAATACACCTACGGGTGATTGTACCCTGTTCACGCTCTGATTTATCTGACTGGACCCTTGTTGATCACGATCACCTTGACTGGCCACGACCCCAAGTCCACATTAGGGACTTTTAGATTCGCACGAAGACAATGGGGATTGTTACGATCGACGTCCTTTTAATTTACTGCCTAGAATGGACGTCACACGTATCAGTCCACGCAAATCTAAAAGTCCCTATTCTAGCTTCAACGCTCATCTCCGTTCCGTCACTATACACACGTATATAACTGTAGAATTGCATGTGTGCAAATAAGTTGTCGACTGCCGAATAAAGTGTCTCGAAAACCTTTATTTTTAAGTCTTTTCTGTGGTTACATGGTACATACTACGTTCCTTACGTCAAATCGATCACAAAGCTATTATACAATAATCTTATCAATCCTTATAGTTTTCGAAACAAAAAAAATCAAAAAGTGGAAACACGAAGTAGGGAGACGAGGTTAAAAATCTGTCTTGTTTCGAAAGGTTACTGCCAGTCATATTTCCCCTTTCCTAGCCCTCTAACTTATTAATTTCAAATCGGACAACAGACGGCGCTCTTACATCATTTTGACATCTACATTTCCTGCCCCTTAATTTTCGGAGGCAAGCCGACAGAAAATTACACTTTTCCTTTATCTTTAAATAAACAATAACAGTCATCAACCTTTTCCCGATCATTCTTAGTGACGGCTTTGTCACACATTTCTAATTACAAATTATTAAATCTCTAAATCCGAAGCCATTGAGTTGAATCAACGCCGACAGACAGGAAAAAGGGCCGCGCAGTCATTGTCGAATTTGTTCCTACGAAAAACGTGGGCTCTTCATGAGAGGCAGAACAAAGTTGAAAGGAACAGGACAGTCAACCCACGAGGATTTGACACCAAGGAACAGCGGTCTTCTGCATGAAGCGCGGAATGTTGATATACAGTGACATAGCAAGGGAGAATCCAGGGATTTCTTCACGAGGGGGGGGGGNGGGGGGGGGGGGGGGGGATAAGAGCACATTTCCCCCCACTTCTTTTAGGTGCGCCAAGTAATGTCATGACTTAGATGTAAATACTTCTTATAAAGAAAATACTTTTATTGAAATAGATAGCCTAGTCACAGACTATTTAATTGGTGTTATTTACAGGCCACCAGACCAAGTAGTTATTAGTATTGTAAATAAAGAAATCAAAACTTTGTATTCAATGGGAGATGTTGTTTTTGATCTTCTGAAGGTGCGTAACGTGCAATCTGTTATTGAATTTTTAGAGATTTTAATGTTGCATTCCATGCTCCCCGTCTTGTGAAATATTCGACCCGTGTAAACGAACACTCAATATCCCTGATTGATAACATTATTACAAATGATTCTTGCCAAACCCATCTAGGTACTATTTTATCTGAATTAAGCGACCACTTTCCTGTTTACTGTTTATGCGAAAATGAAGCAAATACTTCAGATGAAATCATTTATGAAAAAAGAGGTATAAATGATAATAATATTAATGTATTTGCTTATTTTTGTTGGAATAACAACGATGGAATCTCAATGAAAATACTTTTGATAAGAGCTGGATGATTGTTGTGGAGAATTCATGGATGCGTATAACATTTGTTTTCCTATTGAATTTATATCTTTAAAAAAATCGTTAGGACAAACCTTGGCTTACAAACTTTATCCGTCAGTTGATTAAAAAGAAAATCAGATTATATGAGCTATGTTTAAAAAATCCTACTGTATATAGAAAGAATGTTTATTTTAAAAAAATGTCGTAATAAAGTTACGAATATCATGATAAAATGATACAAAGTGCAATATTATAATTAATAGCCAGTATGGATTTTGAGCAGGACACTCAAAATATTCAGCTCTGAAAGATTTTGTTCATAATGAAGAAACAACAATTGGCTTATTCCTTGATATAAGGTTTCCCGCCCGCTTCCTTTTTTGGGGCCACCTCCAATTTTTTTTTGTTTTTCTTTGATTTTTTTGTTTATTTTTGATTATTATTTTTTAAAGACAAAAAAAGATGAAAACACTGCTAAAATGGATCTATTTCTGATTTTAAAAATATAAAAAAATATGTCGGCGGCCATCTTGAAAAATAGCCCGACTGTCAGGGAAAATGTACCGAGCGGCCATTTTGAAAGAAAAAAAAAAGAGAAAAAGGGGCCTCCTCCTTCCTATTTTTTCGAGAAAAAAAAACAGGACGCTAAACATATTTTTAAAAATATTATTTGGCATTATATGATATGTTTTATTTGTCCTATAATACAGGGGGAATTCGTTTTGACGAGGACCAGCCTAGAAAACGTGAAAATTAACTGGCTATATCGGGTTTCTAGCTACTAGTATATCAAATATAAAAAGGTGGGACCATCGAAATCAAGAGGGTATTGTTATATCCAACCTATTTATAACGAGGTTAGTATTGATAAACTGTTAAGTGTATCACACCTGCAGACTCAAACAGCCATGAAGGGACTCGGGTCGGATGATTACACATGTTCCTTTATGTTTTGTTTACGTTTTTCTCTTTGATGTTGATCATTCTTTGTAAGTCAAAGATGTTACACTTATGAAGTATTTCAAATAAAGGGCCTAGACTAGATCGACAAATTTAGCTCTTTCATGGCCTTTTTGACATTACTTACGAGTTACAATAAAATACGTTATGGTAGTTAACGCGAATTATTTGTGTTCTACACTATAATTTGCTTTATGCGCGCATCAACACGCCTGTGAAGCGGAAATTCGCGCCACTGTACACTTGTTGCGCTGGATAAACAACCACATGAAGGTGATATTTTAATTCTGACGATATAGGCTACGGCCATTTACCGGGTTTCCTATATTCGGTTTAGTGACCAGACCAACTTTGCGTCACTACATTATCAAATAATACTCATAACCCTTTATATGCATCTAACCATCATTAATTTTGAGACTGCATGAAAGGACAACTGGATCCAATGAAATTTTTACCCCTGGCCAGTTCTTTTGGATCGAGTTTTCCCTGAAGAGCCTCTAGGAATCCATCGGTCTTGAAGAAGATCTCCAGCTTCTGAATCTTCAGCTCGTCTTTCACAGTAGCAATCAAGAAACCATACATTTCGATGACTTCTCCAGAGCCCTTTTGCTCCTCGTAGGTGCCGGTGAAAGCGCCCCAGTGACGCCAGGTGAAGGCGACCTTGGGTGGACCAGAGAACACCTCTAGTACCTCCCAGGGGAACCCGTCCTCGAAGGCTCCTCGGAAGATCTTGTGGGACGTCTCGAATGTGTGCTCGGAAGCGTTGTAGAGGTCTTTGGAGACGTCCGCAAACAACCAATTGTACGTTCCTTTCACAGCCTCCTCAAAACCATTCTTCTCCTCTCCTCCGTTCATACTGACTCTGAATCAGAGAGGAAATAAAAAAAAAGAGATATAAGCTCCATCAATAAATAGCTCCCAAAATTTATATGTTTAGAACATAATTTTTATGATGGATCTAGGGTTTCACGATTCCAGAATTTTCCCCAATTTTCCCCGCATTCGCGAGCACTGATAAGCACAATCATAATTCTTATTAATGATCTTATACATACGATTTGCTAATGTTCTAGACAGAATGCGTTTTCAAATTTGTGTTCTATATTAACATGCGAAAAAGTAAAGTGACCAGGCAAGATCTTTCAGTATATAATAAATCCTTGAAGTTTTGAATATTTACATCAATGTGCACTTTATGTTCCTTAACATCATTATTCTCTTATTCTGGACAAAACATGAATATATCAAGAAAGCCTTCCTTTCTGGCTGCACTAATGAAACATTGCAGGACACTAAGAATTCACTATCTTTTGGGGCCAATTAAACGGGTAAATCAAGACAAGAAAATGACATTGTGCGATCTCCTGTTTGTACAATAATATAGTGTGACACAGACAATCACATTTCTTACCTGGTTTATTAACCAAAACCTTTATGCAAGCTCAACTTGCTAACGAGCCAGTTGTAAACTAATAAAATTTGGACTTTAGAGTTCATAATCACTCTTCACTCATATGTCAATTAATAAGTAATTTATTTAGGTCCAGGAACATAATGCTTGTACAAACAGTAGGTCATGACAAAGAGGGTAATGAACATGCATGCGTCACTCGCAGCGTCGGGTATGTTTAATATTTCAACCAGGTTTTTATAGGTGCCTTTTTCCAAAAAGGTGTCTACGATGAGAGACATTCACCTGGCGAAAATGCAGCTATAAAAACGGGTTTCGTAATAAAAGACCATTTGGGTAATGCACCCAGGCGAATCGATATTCTTCAGTCACATATTCATGTGGCAAGATTTGGTAAAACTGTTTGAAACAGTTGAACAGTTTCATTTGTTTAACTCTTATCGTGCCACAGGGCTAATCCCCACTGTGCCAGGTTGTTTTGGAGATAATCTGATTAATGCGAAGGTTCTATGAATGTTTCGCCATCCCGTTTTTCTTCCTTTTCTGATTTATAACAAATAAACTCGTCGTTGTGAAGGTTGGATAGCCCCTTAAAGCCATTCCTTATCCCCTCTCCCTGATTTTGGTCACACACGTCAACAAAAATACCCATTTTGTTCTATTTTACGGCCACAGAGTCTTCCATACGAAAACGTCATGGAAATGAGATGTAGAAGTATTGGAATGTTGGTTAGTTATGTTTCTTCTTGCTCTATTATGAGGTTTTTGTAATAATTCTTGATAACTCGATAATTGTTTTAAGTAGACTGTCAAACTATTATCTGCTTGATCGGGAAGCATAGTTGAAGAACCCCCAAATCCTTTACCCTTTTTTTAAAGCGCATCTTGTGAATTTATTATGCCCTTTTAAGATTTTCATCTATAAAAACTCCAAAATATTTGAGAGTTTCTTCCTCTCATATTTGTATAATGACTTTTGAAGTCTAAATCATTGTGCCTTGCTGGCATGAAAAGTTTGTTTTTGGTAAATTGAATGGTCTCAATCATCAAGCTAGGTAGCCAGATCAGTATTGATACTGCTCTTTGTGTATCAGGCCCCGCGGAACTTTATTCGAAGTGGCGGGGGGGGCGGCTAAAGTATTTACGATCAAGTAGACCGGAGCGTACATTGGCGTTAGGTCCTGGGTGTGGAGCCCCTGGAATCTTAAGGGTTTTAGGCAATTAATTACAGTCAGATGAGCATAAGGTAATACCTACATTTGTGCCACTGGCAGGTCACTATATTTTTGTTTAATGACGAAAATGTGGTCTGAAGCATTATTTCATTCAAATGAAACAACGTACACTGTATATTTTATAGGTGAAAATAGATTTTTTTTTTTTAAATACAATTCAAGCAAGTACCGTATTATTTCTTCCTCTCACATATTTCTAAAGTTTGTGGCAGATTTTTTTGTAGAGCAATATATATTTTGCAAAGATCACGTTACGTTGCGTTTTTGCATCCAGGACTCACCAAAAAACAAATCTCACGCACAAATTTTGCAAAAGCAGTGAGAAATTGCGTCCAGTAGGACGCATACAAGATTTAAGGTTGGTTTTTGGAATTTGGAGAAGAATCATTTTTGTATCGTATACTGATTATAACTTCAAGGATTTACACGTCTGTCAGATATGTAATGGTGTGACAGTAAATATACGTAACACAACCACTTCTCGGTCGCCGCGCGTTCGTACACACGGTTACAAAACAGATTTCATTGACCTTAAAAAAACTCCTAAAATTCGACCAAATTAACTTCTATGTTGACCTTGGACTAATTATTCTGCATCATTATTAGTATTTTTAGGATTTTCTGGACGTTTTGACTATTTAATCGTAGAATTATCCACATGATTACCTTGACGATTTAAAGCTGTTTCGACGACTTTTTAATTCTTTAGGCTATAAGAATGCTATAGGCCTACAACAACATAATATGCATACAAATGAAATGCTTTTCAAATAAAGAAGATAGGTGATTAATACATATCTCCCCCTAAAAATGGGCCCGAACGAGCTACCTTGGGACACATGATATTTTATTTCTTTTCCCGTAAATACATTGATCAATATTTAGATTACTTTTCTCTTACTCTCTCAAAGATTACTCACGTATATTCACTTGGGTTTACCGTAATCCAATCTTTCTTCTCAGTGAGATGTGTCATCTCCATTTCCCATTTCTTCACGAGATTCTCGATGATTTGCGCCAAAGACCCAACCGGGTGGTTCTTGGTCTTGCCTTGGAAAAAGACCAGATCGGCTCCCCGATAATCAGGCTTACCCGCCCGCCACGTCGCACCCACTGGGTAGGAGTCGATACCTCGCTCTGGTCTCACAAAACCGTACCTTTCTTGCAGTTCTGCGAGTTTCTCGTCTGTACCTTTCCCCTCGGTCGCCATAACGTTTGGTTTCTAATATAGACCTACTATGAACCGAGACGAAGAGATGCTTGGTCAATGATGAGGATTGTTATAAAAAGCCACCAGTTTTTTCCCGGCCCCCTCAAGTTGGATTGTGGGTCTTGTCACTTTATTTTGTAGTTACGTGATCTGCTTCGTCGAGTGGCAGAGCGCCTACTGATTCCGTCAGAATCTATTTCTCACCTCTTTTGTTCCCCTTTTTTCCTTTCCTAATGTATGGACTATGTTCGTTTCATATCTCATGAATGACATGGTTAAATAAAGACCATTTGCCCCATAATATTGATCCTTACGAAGAGGTCGTTTGTTTTACTTATGAGTGACGTTATATAGGCGCCAATTTTTTATTTGTATTATTCACCATATTTCTGTCATACATTGTCATTTCTGAATTATATTTGATATGCATGAACTTGACGTCATGGGTAAACTTTTGGTCATACCCATGTCCGTGCACACATCATGGTGTGTGTATTGTACACACACGCACATCATGGCAGACGAATACCTTCTTATTAGACGAATTTACTACACATTTCTGATGGTGACGTTTAAAGGTCGATCCCTAGACGTAAATAATCATATCTGATTGATACACGTCTGTAAAAACCCAACACACACACACACACACACATGCTTACTTATACATATTCATTTCTATGACGTCAAATTGGAAGGTAACATTGACATGACGAGAACAGCCCATTAGAGCTTTACCCTAGTAGTTACAGTTTACTAGGGTGTTAGCTCATCAAATTCACACTCGATCCAGAGTGTGAATTTGATGAGCAAATTTTCTAATGGAGTGTTTTCCTCATGGAGTCTCAGGAACTATCCTCTTTCAAGAGCAAGTGACTAGTCTTGATTTAAACTCTTGTCACTGAATTGAATCCATTTTACCATGTTTGCCATTTTTGAAACAAATTATTTTGTATATATGTTCACCATTTCACCTTTCAGTACAAATGCATTGAAGCATTCCTGTGTCATGCAAACTAATAAATAAAGCATGCAAATTGTCGCTATATATGAAGCCACATGTAACACCACATCAAATGACACGATTTGTTTAAACCATGCTGTCCAGCACTGCCATTTCTCTGAAAGAAATTTCCAAATGTATATATCCTGACACTAAATCTGAACAAAGAAAACATATTAAACCTCTAGTTGCACTAATAACTCATATGGAAACAACACAATCTTCAAAATTACCCAGTTTGTACAGATCTGTCTTCACTATGCACCATTAATGCCTACACTACAATTTTTATCATTTTGAATAAACTGTTTGAATTTTCGCCTCAGAACCAAAATGGCATCTTCAAAAAATAAAATTTGTTTCATAGTGTGGTGGGCGTTTTACAGTGTGGTTGGCGTTTCGCAGTGCGGTGGAAATTTCACTGTGTGATGGGCGCTTCACAGTGTGGCAATATAACACAATATAATGTGTCACATTGTGAAAGTCCACGCAGTGACAATTTTCACAGTGTGGTTGGTGTTTCGCAGTGTTATGAGCGGTTCACAGTGTGGAGTGTTCACATTGTTAAATTCGAAAATTTTCACAGTGTGGCCACAAACTGAATCTCCGGTTTTTCACAGTGTGGCCACAAACTGAATCTCCAGTTTTTCACACTGTGAATCATAGTGTGCTCCATAATGTTGAATTGGGGCGTGTTCACAGTGTGATCGTGTCGTTTCACAGTGTGCTTCACAGGGTGGCCATAATGTGAATCTGTGGTTATCCACACTGCGAACCACTTTGTGGAAAAACGCGACCACACTGTGAAAACACTCCAAGTTAACATTGTGGAGTACACTGTGATTCACAATGTAAATGAGTGTGAATGAGAGTGTTATTTCAAGCAGGGATATAGGGCTTGATTACGCGACAGAGCAGAAGGTGCAGAGTGGTCCAACCAGTGACTCCAAGTGAACAAATTCGCGTTTGGTCCAATGAAAACACTTGTTTCATCCAGTCTCAGTCTGTATATGGGTAGGTCGGCCATCTTCTGTTGGATTACCCGTCATACATCTGTTCTTACGGGTCGTTTCTTCCAAAACCTCCGTATCGTACGTCTTCTTCTTCACCTCGGGATCATTGTTTACGTCGTGTGACACATCTCTGGGTTGCTAAGGCCACTGGTACTCTGAAGCTTGAAGCTATTCGAGTCATTTTTTTTCCAGCATCTCAGTGATAGGAATCGATCTATCGTGACTCCCCTGGAGTATACGTCTGCCGGGTTCAGCGAAGATCGTATGTGGTGCCACTGATTCGATTGAGATCCTTGTTTCAGAGCAACTCGTTTGGCGACAAATGTCTTAAACCTCCCTGTTCTAATTTGTATATACTGCAGTACAGAGGTACTATCAGCCCAGAAGAAGGTCTTAATTGTCTAGTGGGATTTCAATTCTTGTATCACCGTTTTGTCGATCCTTACTACTACCGTGGCTGATGTAAGCTCCATTCTAGGGATCGACGTCTCTTTAAAGAGGGGCCCCTCTACATCTGCTCAAGAGAAATGAGCATTGGACTTCATCCCGTGTTATTCACCATTCGCAATTAATACACTACTCCATATCCCTTCTCACTTGCATCTGTGAAATG
This sequence comes from Hemicentrotus pulcherrimus, assembly GCA_003118195.1. Classification (NCBI taxonomy): domain Eukaryota; kingdom Metazoa; phylum Echinodermata; class Echinoidea; order Camarodonta; family Strongylocentrotidae; genus Hemicentrotus; species Hemicentrotus pulcherrimus. The sequence goes on along the minus strand of BEXV01003097.1, from coordinate 9,614 downwards.
GTGAAGTGTCCCGTCTCTGGGTTTTCATAACCCTCTGGCTTCAAACACCTGGGAAGTTTGAAGTCTGACAGTCTTGTGAGTTCTCTTTTCCACGTTTCCCATTTTCTCAGCAGTTCTGGTGGAATTGTCTCATCCCATCTCCCAATCCTAGTCGGCAGAGCATCTAAAGTAGCTGTTTTGCAGGGAGTAGCACATGGGAAGCACATCCTAGTGGATCGACCAGAGGGCACTCTGTTGAAAAGATACCACTTCTTGTGGCTGGCTTGTCTTTCAGCTGAATCTTGAAACTGAATACGTCTTCGTCCGTACGTATGCCAAAGCCAGTGCCATAGATTAGGAGAGTTTGGCACAACCCGGTTCGAGTTGGACACAATATGGCGACTACTGCTTTGTTGGGCAAGCGCAAAACAAAAGAATGTACGCCATGTTGTGACCCAGTAAAATTAAGATGGCCAAACTCTGTGTATAGATGGCTCTGGCCAAAGCTTGCCAAGTGCCTCCTCTGTTGGCAGTTTTTCTTCTTCCAAGTTGATATCCTTAACTGCCTTGGCTCATTCCTCAGCAGGATTTTTTTCCGCACTTTTTTGTTGTAACTCGTATACTTTGTTAGACAGACCCCCCCCCCCCCCCCCCCCCCAACTCGTGCATGCTGCAGTCAATCTCTCAGCCAACTGGACTGCCTCTGGGATGGACGAGATGGAGCATAGGCATCTAAATAGAACGGCGAGTCAATGTAGTGACCTCCTTTGGATAGAGCTCTCCCTGCTCTTTTCTTTAGTGCATAATTTTTCGTTTTTCTGTACTCAGTGGCCTTGAAGGGACACGCAGACGTGAAAATCTGCTTGAAACTCTGCGTCAAATATTAACGTCTGCGTCTCCCAAAAGGGACAAGCAGACGTGAATATTTGACGTTATTTTATTTTCAGTGTGTTGACCCCCCCCCCTTTGTTAATTTTATTTTTATTTTTTATAAAACAAAAAAAGTGTGGAAATTGGTGACCCAAAAGCCCAAAAGAGCAGA
>BEXV01003096.1:12493-29706 GCA_003118195.1 Hemicentrotus pulcherrimus | reverse complement strand
TTTTATCATACCCGCATGGGGAGTGCATTTTGATGGTAACAACCGTGTAAAAACAGTGCAACAAAAAGGCATAATGCACGCTGCGTGTATTTCAATGGATGTTTAGGAGGAGTCGCACCATACACTGCACGGTTTACGAAGCCACTGCTGCCGCGATCATCTGTGTGCACACGTTATTCGTTATGTAGGTTACAGGTTTACAGTGTTATCGCCTTGCTTAAGTAAGATTGTTGACCCATTTTATAAAACAAATAATACACAGGTTTTCGTTTGTGACGTTATAGCTAAGGGGGAGGGGGTATTTCTTTTGCATGAGGTGGTCTATAATTTAGGTTACTGGTAGTCTATACAGTGATTGCCACTTACAGTATTTAAAATGTGATGAAAGCCCAAATAGTTAGGTTCGTTGGCTCAAAGTGTTAAGGGGGAAGCAAGTCTTATATCCAAAAAATGTATTATTTGATTTGCTATTAAAATTTTCTAATACTTCATCATGCTCAGGTACTACCTGTCGATAGAAGTTTAACTTTCACTTAAATTGACATTTTCTACAATTTCTTTTTTTGTTTATAAATAAAAGGAGAATACAGTATTAATGTATGTCTCCTCATCTCAACTTGTATTATGGCCTCTGATATATTGTAATGTTTATTTAAACTTAGCTCAACAGACTTTATTTTCATAAGCATCTAGAAGAGTAGTAGTTGGCCTCTACATGTAGATATTCTTTCATCTTTCATATGAGTCACTTTTCCTGTAGAATTTGACACCTCCTGCTCCAATAAGTGAATTTCAGCCGCCGAGGTCCCAATTACACCACATCCCTTGTGCTGATACTGGAAGACATTCATGAACAAGCTACTTACACACTAATTACCCGGTACATACAAGTACTGCCCTCAGTGCATGTCAAAGGATGTCAACATGAAGGGGGAAAACACAAAATATACAGAAAAATTGATGATGAGAATGTTTTCCTGTGATACATGTATATGCCTGCACACCATTTTTTTTGGTATTTTTAGGTCGTGTACAGTAGCAGTTCATAAAATTGCCTGTTTACAATTTGCTTGATCAAAAAATTAGAAGTGTATGTATTATTTGTAAGATTATTCAATAGAACATACATGTACACATCTACATTGGTATGGAAATGTAGTCAGGCTCGGAGAAACCGGTAATGTTTTCAGTTTCACATGCAGGTCATTCATAATGTTCTTTATCATCCCTGGTAAAATTGCAGTGAAATGTATGCGTGTGTGTGTGTGAGAGAGAGAGAGAGAGAGAGAGAGAGAGAAAGAGAAGGAAGATCCAGTACTCAGTGAGAATGGATGTGATCTCTAGTTGATCTTTAACCTACAGTAGATCAATCACTGACTGGGGTGCTGAGAATTGACTGTATATATTTACAGCGCTTGCAAACAGTACTCCTACTTTGAGAGGACTTTGTCTGAGATTATCAATTTTGTCATACCAATGAGTCAATGACAGAATAATGTGTAATGGCCTACAGTGTACATGTTAATGTAAATTTACTGAATGGTATTTATTTCATCGTTTGTCACAATTTCCTTCACAAACAAAATCTTAAGCAGTTGTCATGTGCTGTAAATGGAAATATGGAAGGTTCTGTTCTTAAATATTTGACCGAGTTCAGAAGTTTGTAGTCAAAGTATATTATTGTGGCTTAGAATGTAAGAAAAATTCTTTGACAGATTTGAGACTTGTTCTGTACCAACATTAAGCAAGAGACAAAATGATGTTTATTGAATGAGGATTCTGTTCATACTGGAATACAATCATAAAGATACCTCTTAAAACATAGGTACAGTTTACATGTGCCATTTTAAATAGAGAAGAAATTCCATCCATGCAATCATGCGAGAATCATTTTCAAATAGTATATTTTTATGCCAAGGACCCATTGTCTGGAACAAACTACTCCCAAAACTTACACAGTGTGCAGATTTAAACAATTTTAAGCTTACTCTAAAACTTCACCTGATGCAGAAGCTTTGAATTTGACATCCCCAATTGTGTATGTGTGTAATTACCTTTGCATTTTCTATGTCCCTTTTTTCGTGTCTATATTTTTCGGATCATCTACCTCATCTATAAGTTTCTGTAATTTTGTTGATGATTCAACCACTTAGTAATTTCCTTTAGTGTATTTTCCATTTTATTGGCTTATCTACATGTTTGTTTGCAAGAAATATTGTATTCTTTGCTTTTATATGTTTTTATGAAAGTGGTGAATAAATTCAATTCAATTTCAATATCAATTCAATTCAATTCAATGTAACATTTTGGATCAATGAATTTCAGATGAAGTTAATGTAGATATTACCATGTACATGCACATGTAGTCCGTATTGTAACAAAGACATGAACTTTATTTTTAAAATTGTTACTCAATGTCACAACTTTTGAAAATCATGGAGAATTACGACATGTCGTATTTTACAATAATTCCAAATAAGGTGGATGTTTATATTCTCATTTTACTTTGTGGTTCAGTACCTATCACTCCTGGCTGAATGTGAAGCGAGACGGGTAATGGCACCTCCCCTCAACATATACCCACAAGGTAAGTTAAAACCGTTCCTTTTACCATTTTATTTATATTACATGTACATTATTTTTCAACAGGAATCAGTAATGATTTTTTCATAGAAATCATTGCCAGTTTGCCACATCTCCATTTTTTGGTCAAAATAAATAAGCTTTTGATTGTGTGCAGTCACTCTTGTGTATATACACCTATATTCATAATTCATTGTTATGTTTCTTTTATTTATCAACAGTAAAGCCTGGTGGAAGGAAAAATATACACAATCTCACAGTAAGTATGATGGATTTAAAAACACTAGTACACTGTCCTCCCCCCCCCCCCCCCCAAGAAAAAAATAAAAATGAAATTAAAAGAACAAGAAAAGTAGTATGCAGGGCTGATCATCTGAAGTGTATGTTAGTGATCTTTGAATTTTCAAACAAATTTTAATTACACAAAAGTCATTGACTTCTTCCTGTCCATAGCTTATTGGATACTTGTAAGTTTAGAAAACCAACTTTGAAAGACAAAGAATTAGTGGTAATTCCTCTTGATATAGATTTCCTTTGACTAAGAACATACCGTTCACCGACAGTGTTCACACATGTATTTCCCACACTTCTCTTTCTCTTGTTAAGAAATTTATTTACAGTGTCTCTGAATCAGTATGGATTCAGCTGTTTTCATTTTGAGACTATCTCTCTTTCATTCCCTTTTTTCCTCCTTTCTCTTCCTGGCTCTCACTCTCTTTCTCCTCCCATCTCTCTCTCTCTCTCTCTCTCTCTCTCTCTCTCTCTCTCTCTCTCTGTCTATTTATCTCTCTCTCTCCCCCCCCCCCCTCTCCCCCTCTCTCTCTCTCTCTCTCTTTCTCCCTTTCTCAATACTTCCACCATCATTTCTTACTCAACTTTGTACCCCTATTTTTCTTATGTTAACAGCACCTGAGTTTTTAAGGTCCCTTGCTATAATGGACAGGATGTTTGTTCAGACAGGGCAGAGAAGAAGTCATGAAAAGGCATCAAATTTGTACCCTCCTTTGACATCGAAGAAAGAGATCCCCTTTTTATTCTTGTTATACTTGGGTGCATTGTGGTTTTAGATCTTCAAACAAGAAGAAAATTCAAGGAATTCATTTCATTGCATTTACAATGGTAAAGATTAGGTCAAAGATTCTGCAAGTGTGATCATCATAATGGTACAGCAATGTTCTGTATTTTTACATCAATCTGCAATTTAGTTTTTTGTATGGTTTTCTTCCTTTTCTTCCTTTTCTTTCTTTTTTCAAGTAGGTCTTAAAGGGTTTTTATAGCTTGTTAGATTTCTAACTTTGTAAGTGAAAAGTGAAAAGTGAAAAATACTTCCCCAGGCATGGACAGTTTGTGTCACTCAGAAATAATGATTTTGCATCAAACGTGAAGAAGATCTTCATTATCTCACAGACTGTCTTAAGGAATACTGTTAAATGAAGGTAATCTGTTTTAGAAAATCTTATCTATATTCAAATTTAAGCTAAATGGCATTCTAAAATCCACACCAACATTTGAATAGTTGTTCAATTATGAAATAGGCAAACAACCCCTAATATGTTATNAATTATACAGGGGCATTGATACAAGAGGCAACCTGTGCAAATAAATTTTGTCTTGAATTACAATGTGTGTCAAACATGTAGCTGAACAACGAATGAGTTTGAAAAGGATTTACATACCGGTAGATACCATGTAAGTTGTGAGAAAGTAAACAATAATTTTGTTATATCAAAAATGTATTTTGGGCTCTATCTTATCCTTCATCCCTCTCTTCTTATCTCTGCCTTTCTTTTCTTTATCTATGTTGACATCTATGTTGACTCTATATTGTTTTCATGCTCTCTCTCTCTCTCTCATGCTCTCTGTCTCTCTTTGTCTGTCTCTCTCTCTCTTTCTGTCTCTCTGTCTCTCTTTGTCTCTCTTTCTTTCCATCTCTCTCTGTCTCTTTCTGTCCCACTCTCCACCTCTCTCCCCCTCTCTCCCCCTGTCTCTTTCTCTTTTTCTTATTTTATCCATGTGTCTATCTGTCTGTATGTGTCTTTATTGCAATTTTTTCTGTTTATTTAATATTTCTCTCTCTCTTCTTATCTAATGTTGACCTGCAGATAGTAGAAACAGACATCTTACACCTTGAAATCTTAGGAAGGGGTCACAGCGGGCAAGTCTACAAGTAAGTCATTGAAAGTTAGTGGATTGCTCATAAGAAAGACGACTCAGCCACACAGAATATCCCGCTTGGAATTGTATAAGACCGTAGTCTGATGTTATTCAATCTGAAAGAACAAATTGAAGAAGTCATCAATACATAAGTCAACTTGACTAAACTCATATCAGTTTCAAGTATAAATATAACCTCTATAACAGAAAATACAAATCTTCCTGAATATCCCTTTTCTCGTGAATAATTAAGCACTAATTTAGATATAGATATAACTACTAAATGACCAAAATGGCATCTCATATATCTTTCATAATATTTCTACAAACATCCCTCTTTAACATTCAGGTTTAGTGAATGATAACACAAGTCAAATAACAAATGTGACTCACCTTTTAAGTCACTGATATTCATATTAAAACCCATACAGAAATTCCTTTGAATGACTTCATAGATAGTCATACTCAAAATAGCTTTACCAGAATACAACAGATATCATGAGATTCCCTTTTGTAGGAATATGTGCTGTTGAAAAGCCAACAACAAGCTGCGTGTGTGTGTGTGTGTGTGTGTATTTTGGGTTTTTACAGACGTGTATCAATCAGATATGATTATTTACGTCTGGGGACCGACTTTTAACGTCACCATCCGAAAGACGTGAACCTGCGTCCTCGGCTGAATCAGTTTGTAACTTCCACTGTTAGCTGGATTACAGTACAGGCGCACGCCACAACGCCTAGTGTGCAATGCCAATAGCTAGTCTTAATTCAGACCATTAATTGAAAGTCTATCAATACGACCATAAATCAACCACCAAATAAGCTTTTTCCTGTAAACTGTAAATACCAGAGTGCTACAATTAACCCTGAAAATAATGCCCTTTAATATTTATATACTGCTTATTCCTAGCAATGTATCAAATACATGTCAAATATATACTTTACATCGAATGGTCTGCACACAAGACTATCAACTTTCCACGTGTAAACTCTCACTGAGTGAAACTCCATTTCGTTTAAAACCAATAAGAGAACATCCATAATTTACATGTCTGCATAAATCATTCTGAAAACACATTCACACCAAGCTGTACTCACTTCTTGGCAGGATATACTGTTGATGAAATACTAAATGTCTCATTCGAAAATGAGGCATTCTTGCACGAAAAATTAGAGAGCGAATATCGCAAGATGTCGCCTCTGTGAAACCCAATAGTGCTCTGCCGGTTTTTACATTAATTAGCACATATGTACACGTCGACAACTGAATTACGTAATGGTATCTGGGAATCAAAAACATAATGAAAATCTGTTTTGTCAGCGAAACAGTCTGTCTTATGCACAGTGTAAAGTGCGGGCCTGTTGACGTTTGTGCAATGATACTTGTCTTACTGATATTTGAGAGCTGTTCATATAAGACATTCATCTAAAAGTTGCAGCAGAAATATTGTTTTGCAAACTATTCATCTTGTATTTGATCAGCATACTCATAATGAAATTGATAACAATTTTACTAAGAGAGTTATTAACAAAGTTTTTTTAGCATTAATTGTAATGTCCAGTACGTTTCTGTCACATTTAAACTGTTTCAAGTTTGATATGTGCAATGTAAGTTTTTCCATGAAAGTTATTGTCTCAGAGGGGAAGTTGTCTGTGTGGAAGGTTGTCCTGGTATAAAACAAGGCACTGTCTGATTACATGCTTCCATCTATTTCATTTCCTCCTCTGCAGAGCTAAACACGTACCAACAAATAATGTCATGGCGGTGAAGGTAAGATTTCTTTACCCATATCACATCCCCTTCTTTTGATCATTGCATTTGTGCTTTCTTCAATGTCTTGTTCTTGTTTGCGTTCTGAATACTTAATCTTCTTCTTCGTCTTCTTAGTCTTCCTCTTCCCCGAAATCCTAATTCGTTTTGCACGCAGTGCTTGTTGATCCTATCTAGGTCCTTTCTTCTTGCCCAATTCCTTTTCAAATTTCTTAGGTGCGGTCTCTAGCATCCCATCAAGGTCACTGATAAGCAGTGGCAAAATAACATTTCAGTACTCATGATAAATTTGGTTAACAGGTGATTGCACTCTGTTGATTCTATTGTTCTGATTTATTTTTTAGAAGTGAATGGTCTTACGCTTAAAGAAGTTTTTGTATATTTTTTGTAATAGAATAAAAGACAGCTTTTATTGTTAGGCTTCCTGGAGGAAGTTTCGATTGTTGTTCAGAAATTTTCGGTTGTACCCAGTAGATCTCGCTGGTTTCAGAAATTTGGCCGACTTGTTTTCAATAACAAGTTCAAACACATGATCATAATCGACTTGGTGCAAGCCAAATTCTTTACATTAATAAACAATAATCAGGTGCTATTTTTGGTTGTACCCAGTAGATCCCGCTGGTTTCAGAAATTTGGTTGACTTGTTTTCAATAACAAGATCAAACACATGATCATAGTTGACTTGGTGCAAGCCAAATTCTTTACAACAATAAACAATAATCAGGTGCTATTCGATATATCGTCATATATATCAATCACAAAGTAGAGAAATGATCATCAGTACCGGTTTAAACTGAATTTGAACCTGGGCTATATTCTCTCTCTCTCTCTCTATCCTTCTTTCTGTCTCTCTCTCTCTTTTCTTCATTACCATCCTTTTCCCTCTCTTATTCCCTGCTATGATCTATGTCACTCGGTGTCCCACCAGAGGACTGTCTGAAGTAAATGTGGGGTGACATTCTTTCCAAAACAATAAATAACAATGCACGCCTGCGGTAATCGCGAGGTACATTGTCTTGGCAACACGTCCACAATGAAAAAACGCGCACAATTGCTACAGCTGTGCAAAATTTTAAAAACACAGAAAAGTTAGCTAGGCAGTGCTGCTCATTGATGGTGTCTATGGTATATTGATTATATTTTCTTATTTTTTTTAACCAAAAACATTCATCAGACTAAATGAAAATCAAGGTTTCATGTGAGATATTTTTTATTTCAATTCTATTTCAAAATCTAGGTAAAACACGTTGTTATTGTTAATACATATTCAGCAAATTGATCTCATTGTTACATCCATCTTCACGGCAGATCACTTACATGGAGCAAGGGTGCATGAAACATGAACTTTGTAACACTCAGCTCAACGACTACTCTGATTTGAAACTGGCAAAATGAGTTTTCATCAACACTGATTTATTGATCATATCACAGCTTCTGTCAACTTAAGTACTCATACAAAATGTATAAAATGTTAACTGCCATTTGATACATATACAAATACATTTTTGTAATAATTACAAAGTATTCATAACATATAATATTGACCAATAGTTCACCATCATTTCTGTACAGCACTCAAATAATTAATCAGTTGTGTTGCTATTTCACAATTTTGACAGTGAAAATCAGATAAGCATTTCCACCAAAAAAATGGAATCTATGCATACATGCATGTCATGCACAACAAAAGTTGCTCTGTAGTTATTTGTCATATTCATAACTTCGAGCCTTGAACCAACACTCCTACATGTAGCATGCCTACATGTAACTTAACCCAAGATCAAACTGCTGCCCAAGCCCATTCCCTCTTTCTTTGCCGAAGTAAGCCTGAAGCCAATTTTGCCATTGCAAATTCAAATCACCCAAAGTATATGGTCTTCTTTCCAAAACAAAATAAATGCATTATTTTCTACTTGTGAACAAAAAGTGGCCCTAAGAATGCCCTAAGAATTTATGTTATGAAATAAATTATTTGTATAAGTTGTGTAATTTAAGGTAATACTGTGTGCTTCACCTGGATGGAAAGTTCCTTCTTTTGTTTTGGGAGAATACAATAAATCATATATTCTATTCTATTCTATAATTATCTCTACTTCTGATATGATGTAAAATAGATGATAAAACAAATCTTTTGTTGAGAGCCTGAAGGACTTAAACTGCTATACGTTTCCTCAGACCACGCCCTTCTCTCTCTCTCTGTCTCGCTCTCGACTGACGCATCATGTTTGAACGTAAATGTATTGTATCGTTTATTCCAGGTTATACCACTAGATATCACCCCAGAAGCTCAGAAGGAAATTTTATCAGAGTTACAGATTCTATATAAGGTAAGAACAGACTCCTCAATTTTATTTTTCCAATAGGCTAAACACATGAACCACCTGGTTCCTATTGCTTATGGGTTAACTTGTTACATCATTTTTGTTATTACTTTTTTGTGTGGGAAAAATGTGTTTTTGAACACTTCAACTGTGAATGAATGTTCAGTCTTTAAACAGAAAATTGTTTTGCTGCTGTGTTGTGCAAATTTTATTTATAGCTTAATGAAATAAGACATATACACTGTGCTTAGATTTAGAAATTAGGTAGTGAAACGGGAGGCAAAAGCGTGTTTAAAAAGGGCATGTCCATTGAACCATGGGGATTTAAGAAGAAAGAAAAAACAGTATAGGGCATCTTCCAAAAGAAATGGACATCTTTTAGATGCTCAGATACCTCCTGGCTTATAGCCCACTTGACATCAACATTCATAGATGTCTCATACAAATTATGTTTTAAACAATAAGGAAATGAATTAAAATAAAATTACAGAATGAAGCAGCAATGATGATGCTTATTTTGGTCATTTGTAATAAGATAAGATTACCATACCGGTACACATAATTTAAGAAATTCCCATTGTTTTGATACAAGATTTTAAAACCTGAATTATAGATAAAAGAAATGTTATGGTCTGCTTTAAACAACAACAACAAACAAAATTAAGAAAGAAATGTTCAAGGAGTTGCCTTCATGTTGATGAAAACCATAGACTGAGTACATGAGTACAAGAGCATGAGTACTTGAAATACTTTGCCGGCTAAGCTGCTATATTTGCAATCATCATTTGCTCCAGTTTTATAATGAGGTGTGATAATACAGCTTGAACAAAATAAGGGAATTCAGGGCCCTGTTTCACAAAACTTGTTATCAATAACATGTTACAAGCTACTGTTATAAGCTACTGAAACCATTGCATCTGATTGGCTGAGAGCAAATTTGTCATAGAAATCTAGCATTTGTTATTGATAACAAGTTTTATGAAACGGGCCCCTGATTTCAATCCTTCTTTTTAATCCTCACAGTAACGCAGAGGGGAAAAACTGTGGACCTACATGTATATACATTTGTATATCCATATCTCAAAGGTTATGTACATGTGTGGACTATGCAAAGAACCATATACATATAAAGCAGCTTTGAATAGGTTCCATATTTCAATTCCAAATTGCACCCTGCAATCATTTATAATTAGGAAGTAAAAAAAAATGTATGCTCCATCTGACATGTCAGCTTAAACGACTATGATTTATACATACCGGTATGTATACAAACAGCTAAGATGCGGATTGAAAATGTAATATATCAAGCACCACCCAAAGTGGCATTTAGTTTTCCTATGGAGAGGATTACATTTTCTATTGTATGTACAGGTACAATTAGCTAAAGTGCAGTTTTGAAAGAGTCCTCAATTTCAATTGATTTTAATGCAATTTAATTCAATCTATTCATGTTTTTTATAACTACATTACAAATCAATTATAAACATTTACAACAAATGTAGAAATACATGTTTGAAACAGAGGGGTCCACTAAAAAGCAATGCTTGTACAAGTCACCTTAAATGATACTTAGGAATAATGAGTAATTAAATTAACAAGTCTGTTAAGCTCCACAAAAGGAACTCTGTAATTCTATTGTCACTTGAAAGTGAGAGAAATAATCACATTTAGGGGGCATTAATGGGCAAAGGTAAACTTGACTTTTACATGTAGATCTTGACTCCACTCTATCTAGCACTATTGATAACAGATAAAAGTGTATGCATTCAGTGTGTGGCAGACTACATGTAGTGCAATATAACAGTTTGTTTTTGGTGAAATTTAATCACTAATTGGTAAGGCTGGGTAGAGGAGATATCCAGTGAAGCTTGTGAACCTGTCTGTAGTCCCACTAACTGCATGCCGTGGCTCTATCTGGAGCCAAACCTCATCATCCAAAACCAAGTCCATGATGGCGCTGTTTGAATAAGACTGTCGCAAATGGTTACTGGAATCCCCATGAATCCCGACTGTCTTCTGACCGTTTTTCACGAGGATGACGAGGGTGTCCCGGTTGTGCCCGATACTGAAGGTGAAGAAGTATGTTCCATTGAAGGCGCATTTGTAATGGCCCGTCTTGTTGTTGAAGTGACCTCCGACATTGGCTAGGACAAGGTCAAAGTTCAAATCTTTTGGCCCATCCCCGTGACCATGCAGGTCAAATGTCCTAGCTGCCGTGAAAGCTGATCGGAACATCTGGTTTTGTAGCAAAAAGGTTGGATTTGAGGTGTGTTCTGGTCTATGGAAGGCACCTGGACCCCCTGTAGGGTTTGATCCATGGCATCCCCAGCAAGGTTCTCCCCTATCTCCCTTGTCACCTCTAGGACCATTTAGTCCTGGTACTCCAGAATGACCAGGAACACCGTTGAGACCATCTCTGCCCGGTAGACCAGATGGACCAGACACACCTGGAATACCCTGCGGTCCAGGAGGACAGATTGGACAGAGGATAGGTCCTTTGCAGACTGGATGATCACCCTTCGCAGGCTGTCTAGGAGTTGGCGTTGGGGTAGTGGCTTGTAGCACAGTGATCTTGAGGAGTAGGAAGAGCGATGTTATCCCAACAATATATTGAATCTGTAGCTTCATCTTGTTTAATATCCAATGTCACTGGTTATAATACTTTATTCAAGTTGTATGCCTCTGTTCTCAGCACACTGTATTCCAAATTGTGCTGTAATCCTCAATTCTCCCAGCTGTGGCTTGGGTCAAGGAACTTGAGTTGTTGCTAGATCCTGGTTGTTCAGACAGTAGTATCTGTAGAATATACATGTGACAGATAATACATGACACTTATTAAGGATATATTACGAAACACAGAGCTTTATTAAAGAAATGAATTTTTATAATTGATTTTGCTTGTTTTATTTTTGTGCACGGTTCATTTTTACCTGTTACATTGTGCAAGAAATACTCTAATACTTGAAACAATATGATAATACATGCAGTCGTGATTATTTGTGTAAATGTAATTTTGATGATATAATTAATGACATTAATAAAAAGTGAAACAATGCATGCAGTGAATATTACTACCCAAGTACATCTATTTCTTTACCATTTTATCTTTGGATCTACGCATTGTTATACCCAAAAATTAAATTAAGTGTACGAGAGGCCACATCCTGTGAGATAAATACACTCGGAAGAAGTAATGCTCTTCTCAAAAATTTCAAGTGTACAAAAGGCCACTTTCAGCCATACCATTTCCTATTACACTTGAGCTTTTGTACATGTGCCCCATATTTACTGGACACAGTAGCCTGCCCCTAAAACTGACATCATATGTCATAAAATTAGTGGGAACAGAGATGTGAAATGAAGGGTTCCTTCAAAATAGAAAGTTGCTCATTCTTTATCAATAAATGTTCCACTTTTTAAAATGAAAATGATGATTCTGCACATTTTGTACTCATCTGTGAGGTCGATCTTTTGCATTCCATGGAGCTTGTACATGTACATTGACCATTGGAACTACTTTACCATGCAAAAGTCATTTTTTTGTAAAGAAGCAATACAATGGCAAAGGAATCTGTACTTACGGTACCCTAATGTTTGTCCGAAATATCACCAGCTAACCTCAAACAAGTGCGCATCAGTTGTTACTGTAAGCTCTGCATGTGATTGCAAGCAATATCCAGGCATCTACTGACTACCTCCAGCTACTTTGAATACTGTACGATCGCTTTTTTGGAAGATTTGTGTCCAAATTCTCTCTTTTGCTCTTCCCTCCTGTATTCCTCTCTGTTGCCATGCTTTCAGTCTTATCTCTGACAACTCTAATCTCACACGCAGAGCTTTTCTTGCTTGTGATTGGGCGTTAGGCTTTGCAGGATTCGTTTCCATGAATAAATTTCAAGATTTATCCTTCTTTCCTCGTTGGATAGTTACATGTATAACGTCTCATTGCCGTTGCTTTATCTTTTCTATGGATGATCAGGGAAGGCAGCAATCTTGAAATTGTCTGATTGCAAGATTTTCATCTCCCCATTTTCAATTTTTTAGTTCTCAATTTTATCTCTGTTATTTATTAACCCAAATGTTGCTTTTTATAATCTTGTGGATAATGATACAGATTATAAAGCTGAAATGTTTGTTGCATTTTAAAGAGTATGCTATGACATTTTGTACAGAAATCATAGAAGAAAGGTGAATGTCCCTCTTTAGTTCATTTCATTTCATCTACATTGTCTTTCTTTTTTAATACCTGTACATGCAATGGTATGCCAAAGTACATACATGTATTGTACATACAGATGATGTACATTTAATGTAATGGTTTTCATAGTTCACTGCCTCTTGTAGAAGGTCTCTTTAGTGATAGTTCAATCGTTCAATGTAAAGAGATTATAACTTGTTCTATATAAGGTTAGTGTTAGGGTGAGGATCGTTTTTATACATGTAGAATGTTATGTTGCAGCTACATGTACATACCGTACACATACAGAAATGAATTAGTGTCTAACTTTGAAATTGACTATATAGCAATTACCACCGGAACATGTGTCCACGAAGTGGAAAATCGCTCTCGTATAAGGAATAATTGGATGTGTAACATGCAACATTATGACGGCTTGATCACTCATCAATTTCATTGAGAATATATCTTTAAAACAATGAATGACTGACGGTAAGATATTTATTGATATACTATGTTTGCTTATATGCGCATTTTTCATCTCAGTTGAATACATCATACACCTACTCATCTCCTTGCGTGGGATTCAAAAAGTTATTAATCTAAAGCCAGTAATCCATGCAAGATTGATGGGCAAGGATTAAATTAAATACATATCTCATATACATCTAAAGCACTTCTGTTAGAAAATCCAGCTTTAAAGAAAGAGAAAAGATATACTCTAGCACAGAAATAATGAGGCTGTATAGTTATTCATACTAATTTGAGTTTGGAGGCTTGTGATTAATTCCTCATTTACTGTACATCCAAATTGTTGGGTGGGGATTACTCAGAGATGAGGGTATACTATAGAGAAGTGATTGCATTTATGGGGAGGGGGGAGTGAGAGAGAGAAAAAGAGAAAGAGAAAGAGAAAGAGAAAGAAAGAGAGAGAGAGAAAGAGAGAGATGGAGAAAATGTAAAGAGAGAGAAAGGGGGGAAAGAAAGAGAGAGATAAGAGGGGATGTGGTAGGGAACCACAACGCTAGTTCTATCACCAATTAGTAATTGTAACTTTAATAGCAAGTTACATGTTTGCTTGTAATATTACTTCTTCATTCACATACATGTTCTTTTTTATGTTTAAAAAAAGAAAGATTTTATCAATATATACATGTACATTTTGTATGTGATGTCTTTAATTGTTGATTGATTTTTGAATGATATACAATTTTTCATTGGGTACATTTGCAGTTGTGAATTTTATTGCAGTAGAGAATCTTCTGTGTACCGGTAATTGTTTTGTTTTACAATGTGAGGGCAGCATAAATGATCAGTGGAAATAATCACAAATGTATGGAAAATCATTTTATGACTCATGAGGAGAGAAGTATAAGGCTTGTGAAGCAGATTATGAGAGTGCACTCATCTGGTGATAGATGCGAAGTTTTACACCTCATAAATGACAGTGATGAATGGGAATTTCCTTCTCTCTTGCATCAGTCATAGAAGCAGCATTTACAAAAAGCATGGCCCAAAACCTGGCAAGTGACAGGTACACAATGTGTACACACTGCATTGTATGACAGCCATTATGATAGCAGCAAATGTGGAATATTTTATTGTTGTTTAATTAAGCCATTTTGCCTATGCATACAACAAAAGTGTGGAGACATTTTTTGTGTACATATATGCATTTGCCTGTAGCTTTTATATAGGTACATGTATGGGATGCAAACCAAAGCCTTGAAAATTTAGATATGCAGGTATTTTTTTGTTTTCTACACTGTATGCATTCAAACTAGTGTTGTATTCTTGTGGAGTTTTACCAAACACTTTTTGAAAATGCCATGAGTTCAGATTAAAGTAGAAACAGATCAATTACAATTTGCTTTGGTTGCAAGAATTAAAAAAAACTCATACAAGCATTTGAAACTCTCTTTTTCATTAAAACTGCAGATAATGTAACTTGATGGTGGTAGCCAAATTGCATTGTTTTTTGTATCCCTAATACAGCTACAGATTGATATGATTGATACATCTATTTTCTTTCTGTCTTTTTGTTTTTCAGTGTGATTCTCCTTTCATCATAGGCTTCTATGGTGCTTTCTTCACAGAGAATCGGATCTCAATATGTACAGAATTCATGGATGGTAGGCATAATTCCATTTATGGCATTCATACTGTACAGTTTGCTTAGAGCAAGAAATGTGTATCAATACTTACATGTAATAGCACCCTTTTTGCACTTAGCAGACAGTATGACTCACTATTAAATATGAAAATGAAACATGATTTTTTTTTTTTGGTGGTAATTTGGCTTTACTTTTAATAAGCGCATGATGATTGTGATATTGGTTTGATATATATTTACTTTCAATCAAAATAAGGTGTATGTGAATGTTCAATGGAAATGAAAATGCACCCATTGTTTTTATACGAAATGCGTTGATGACTTACTGTGCCATCACTTTATGATTGTCCCAGCAGTTTGGCTTGGAATTATATCAATCAAAAGATGCATATAATCTCATAGTACAAGACACTAAGATTAGATCTTTGAAAATAGTAAAAAGGAGCTGAAGTTCTTTTAGTACCGGTACCTCAAGATTTACATGCCCATGTACTTGTACGTGTTCATATGCTGGTAATATAATTTAATATTTCATTCAATAAATGTCTCAAAATCTGCAATATAGGGAAGGATATAAATTGTGTGATTTACTTTTTTCTTATAATTGAACTACATATACAGTATCTTTAAATATCCTAATTTTGACATCATTTTACATCTGCTGTCTATTTTCTCTTTTACAGGAGGCTCATTAGAAATGTATCGCTGCATTCCAGAATCAATATTAGGGAGGATGACAGTCTCGGTAGGTTCAATATAGATGCATTATTCTGTGGAGTCATCAAAACATTGTAAACACACGTATGGGGAATATGTGGAGGGGAGTGAACCATGTTATGCTGATTATCATCATATGCCTATTTTTTTCAATAACATTTGACAGTTATTTCAAAAAATATATATATATTGAGGGGTCAGTGACACAAAGACGTATCTCCATATTTTGCCAAAATGAGTATTTGATTTCAAAATGTTCAGAAAAATGTGGGCTATCCTGGAAACACAAAGATTTATCTCTACCCAACACCCCATTGAAGGCAATGGCTCGTGAAACATAGACTTATAAGGCCCAAGTGCTCAGTGACACATAAACCACTTTTTTCAAAATGGAGTTACGTCTTTGTGTCACTGACCCCTCGATATGTTCTTTTATAAGAAATAATGATTTTTATTTTCTTTTGTGGTTGACTTCCATTACACAGATTGTCAAAGGCTTGAATTATCTATGGAACTTGAAAATTATGCACAGAGGTAAGTTTACTGTGTTGATTTCATTTTCTTGATTTCGTTGTTGTTATTGTACAGTAAATGTTAATTCCCTGTTAACCCAAACCCAATCAAACTTATAGTTTATATTTAATACATACCGTAAGGCATAAAATAAGAAGAAGGTGTTTTGCCCTCTGATACCGACCCCAAAATCTTGAAATCTACGGCGGCTTTAAAAAAAAGTTTTAGAGCATTCAAAACTGAAAAATATCAGCCCAAAGAGGGCAAAAAAAAAAAAAATTATGTAAAAAAAACAAAGATTTCTGGCCGACCCATGTTTTGGCACCTAAAGGGCAATACAAAATCGTTCTTTTTTAGGCCTAATACAACCAAGCATCAAGAATTGTTAAAGAATGTACAGTCAAATTCTGTACAAAATTAACAAAGGCCTTAATTCGTTCAACAATAGTAGTATTTTTCTGATTTCCTTTACATCAATCCTATGGTGGTATTTTAGATGTGAAGCCTTCCAACATCCTGGTCAACACACAGGGAGAGATCAAGCTGTGTGATTTTGGTGTCAGTGCTCAACTAGTCAGCTCGATAACAAGGACGTACATAGGAACCAATGCATACATGGCAGTAAGTTTATCTGTATGGTGACATGAAATTTGTTTTTGGCTAGTTTGATCCCAGTTTTAATTCATCAATGATATATGGTTAGGGTTGCAATAAGGTTTGGGTTCGGGTCAAGGAACTGGATATGGATAAGGTATAAGGCCATGGTTAAGACTTAAAGTTGAATGTAAAAATCTACAGGAAATTGAGGATGGGTAATTGTCACTGGTTTTTAGGGGCGGATCCAAGATTATTGTATTTTTAGGT
>BEXV01003095.1:22649-42007 GCA_003118195.1 Hemicentrotus pulcherrimus | reverse complement strand
TTTTTTTTAAGGATCTAAGACAAAGTTATTGGATCCCTTTAAATGAATTGTGTTTGAGTCTTGCATCAAACTTGCATTGATGTTTATAGTTCTTTGTATTACTTTTAGCAAGTTGAATAGAAACTATGAAATTTGACAAAGTAGCAGGGTATTAGCATAGATCAATCTTGATATAAACTGTGTATACTTCAATTATTATCACGGATCGTAAACCCTATAAATTTTTTTATTTTCACAGTATTTCGACAAGGTGACCTTGGTATTAACTGGTATGCAGTCCTAAGTGGTAGTTTAGAAGTACAAGTCAGAGAAACATCAAACAATAAGGTAAGTTCACTGTCATTGTAATCATAATACTGTAACTTTTTTGTGTGATTACGCTAACTAATGGTAAAATGCTCTATAAGAAGCAAGATTTATTATTATTATGATTATTATTATATAAATTTTCTGAGAGTAAAAGAAATGCTTTAAATAAAAGTTTTGATCCTGCACACACAAAAAAAATATTATTGCTATTTTTTTCTTTTCTAACTGACTTTGCTAGACATTGAAGAAAACAAACAAAAGAGTCAAAGTTTTTTATCAAACGTTAACCATTTTGCATGAAACCATTCCACTTTTCCACTTGAATGATTTAAAAATAAGCTATAGAGTTTATTTGAGTTAATTTGAGTTTATCATTGTTTATCTGTTGAGAGGTAGAATGGAGTTAACTTTCATTACATGTGTGTCCATGCCCGCCTGGTTCGATTGTACTTTCTCTCAGACAGTTCTAGTTCTAATTACCACTGTGATGTAATGGAAAAGAGAATCTCATTTCGTCTAGTCCAGTAAACTATTAGGCATGGTTGAACCTAGCTGTCACACTATATGACCGATGAAGCACTCCATGTAACCATGGCGCAACATCCATCCTATAGCCAGCCTTCTTCAGGGATGAGAGCATAGTTGATCCCGCCTCTTATCCTCTGCGTTACGCTGGTAGATTATCAAGGCTGTTTTAGAGCTTATCTCATCAAGAAAGCAAGCAAGAGACTCATCTGGCATCCCACTCATCAAATTGACTCAGGCCGTTATGGAAACATCGATTCGGGTCGGGCTCGCATCATTGCAGGTTGTCGTGGAGATTACAGCATGGTAGATTTCCAAATCAACGGTGATAGGATAACCATCTGATCACCATACTCTCTCCTTTTTGAAAGTGAAAGCGAGATTCTTCTCCATCTTTACATTGAATTTGTGAGGTTTAGGTGTCTGATTCTCCCTAATTCCTGTTGGCAATTAGGTTTAAATGTTTGGTGATTAGTCTTCAGGCATTGTAAAGTGCAAGTGGATCAACAGGATTGAAAATAAGAAAAATTGTTCTGCGTGAGATTAAGATCTAAGAGACGCAGTCTTTTGGAGACCTTTTCAGCATATATTCAGTCTTTCCAGAATTATCAATCCATTCTGTTACGTTTTTTTTTGTACATTTAGCATTTATTTATGTTTGTTATTGAAATTCTGATTCTAATTTTAATCTATTTTAATCTTCATCTTATCTATTTTTCAATTGCTATCTTTCCTTTTTTGAAAGGACAGCTCTGTTTATGTCTTATCTTTCTCCTTTTCTTATTTTATTTTTTAAATATTAAAAAAAAAAATCATCTCTCTCTCTCTCTTGTTATTTAACTTATCCCTTCAGTCTTGCGCTCTCTCTCTCTCCCTTGCTCTCTTTCTCTCTATCTCCCTCCCTCTCTTGTTATTTAACTCCCCCCTTCAGTCTTGCTTTCTTTCTCTCCTCTTCCCCACCTGCCATGCTTCAGCGATTGATCCCTCTTGTGGTTGAAGAGGTAGATTTTCTCTTCCACTTGACGTTTATACCTCAAGAGTTTGTTTGACAATCCCACACACAGCTATAGTATGATGCCCTATACCCTCTCACACTCAACATTTAATCTTGAAATGACATCCCCCAAGCCCTTTCACACTTGATGTCTAAACTACTCTTTCATATTCAGCATGTAAGCTTATTGCATGCGGTTCCTGTAACCTTTCACAATCAATATGTAAGCTCCTATATCCAGTACCCTTTTGCATTCCACATAAGAAGCACTTTCAAGCCCTTTTCTGTTCATTAGGCAGGGTATTCTTGAATCGTATTGTATTCTGCAAACCTCATGAGTAGACAAAAATGAAATAGGATTATGTATCATTTAAATTGGAAAGAAGAGCATATTAACATCATATTCTTAAGCATGTTAAAATGGTTTTTTTTTCCTTCTTTTTAATCTTTAATTTTACCAACATTTTACAAACATTGCAAAATTGAGTGTTGTTTGTATATTTCTTGATCCTTTAGGGCTCAAAATTCTAGAATTGTCATTATTTTTGTATTACATTATGAAGTATAGTACATACAGCCCAAGGATTCATCCCTCATTGAATGATTTAGTGTTATGTAAGTATTAGATGCAAAATGGTCCCAGATCATCCATTTTGTTGCTTAAGGCTTGTTTTACACTGTGTCCTTACCAGGAAACCTGATCTGATTGTTTTCAGAAACCAAATTACATGCAGCTGCTGAGTGCTCTTTCTTCTTGTTCCATTCTTCAAGAAAAATGAGAGGAAATATGAAATACTTTGTGACAGTGGGGTAGATATCAGTTGACCAGCCTCCATTATATAGATGCTATCTTGCTTTGCATACATTTTTCAAGACTGAAGATTCAAGATTCAAATGATTTTATTTCTCATGCAAAACATAATACAATGAAATTGCAATGTTATTTGCAATTTGATATTAAGCATATTACAAAAAAAGAAACAATGAAACAAAACAAATATAATTTTAATGACATGAAAAGGAGGAACTCACTAGAAGCAGAATTTGTTGAAGTATTAGTTAATCAGAGGCTATTTTGCAATACATCTTGAAAACAAAGTATACATAGAAAATCATGAGATTAATAATTATGTAACGATAAAGAAATTATGAATTTGGGGAAAGATATTTTTTAAAAAAGGAAAAAATTGGGGGAAAAAGAAGAAGGCAAAGAAGAAAAAAAGTTAGAAACTAAGGAAGGGGATAATTGCAAAAGCTCTAGAAAGAGGAGGTTAGATCAACATAAAGAGGGAGAAAGAGATGGAGTTGATGAAACAACAATCAAACATCTACTGTAGATATGAAGATAGCAGAAAGAACAGAGTTGCTTTTAACCCTCTATGTAGCAAAGCTGGTTTTAACCCTCTATGTAGCAAAGCTGCTATACATTCCCTGAAGTTTTACCCTGTAACAAGAAAGTATATTAACACGGCAGACAAATACTTGCTTATATGATATGATTTTATAATACTACATGTCATTTTTTTTCTCTTCTACTCTATCAGGAAGCAGTAACTGTTTGTAAGCTTGGTCCTGGTGCTATGTTTGGTGAATCAGTTCTGGATGATACTCCTCATCAAGCTACCGTCGTTACCAAGGAAACGTGTGAATTGATAAGAATTGAACAACCAGACCTCAGATATCTATGGGAGGTAGGTAACCAGAGAACTTGATTGATTGATGAATTGATTGATTGATTAATGGATGGATAGATGGATGGACGGATGGATTGATTGATCAATTGATGAATGAATGGAAGGATGGATCCATAGATGGATGTAACCATCCAACCTAAGATATCAATGAGTACAAAGGAAGTTGATTGATGGATAGATGGATGGACGGATGGATTGATTGATTGATCAATCGATGAATGAATGGAAGGATGGATCCATAGATGGATGTAACCATCCAACCTAAGATATTAATGAGTACAAAGGACGTTAATTAATGAATGGATTAGTGGATTTTGTGTATGGAAAATGTATTCATTTTAATTAATGTAATGATTGATCGCTGGTATGTATGAGTATTGCTGATTCAGTAGACAATATTTGCATACACATTGATAGATCATAGCCTATACTTCATATTCAGAACAAGGTTAAAGCATTATAAACTTTTTAGGAACAAATTTTTAAAATCAAACTAAAGAAGCTTACTCAATGAGATGGTTGAGAGAACGACAGAAAGAGAGACTTAGGCTGAGATCATGGGAGATAAGGATAGAAAAAAAAGGGCATAGTTTGAAAGAAAGAAGGAGAGATAGTTTGATAGAAAGAAAGAGAGAGAACAGCAGAAAGAGAGTGAGCGATACTGAGATAATTCGATAGAAAAGGAGAGAGAGGGACAGAGACAGAAAGAGTAAGAGAGAGATACTAAGAAAATTAGATAGAAAGGGAGAGAGAGATAGATAGAGAAAGAAAGAAAGAAAGAGAGGGAGAGAAAAGGAGAAAGAAAGGGCAATGGCTAGGTGAAATGAAAGAAGCTAGGACTGAATTTTTTCCCATCGTTGAAAACCTCTTTAGTCGCTAACACCTATGTAACATGACCTAACTGTGTGCTATTTGCATGGTCTTATTTTACATGCTCATTGCTACTCTTGAGTTTAAATCTTAAAAACAGATGTGAAATTGTTTTCAAACACGATCAGAGATTTTTCCTAAGCCCTATTCTTTGTAGCTTTCACCAGCCTCACGTTACTACTATCATAGTGGAAATTTGAGAAGTATATAATGAAATCTAAATAACCTAAAAACATAATTTCAATTGCTACATATCACAGTGCAAACCAGTACTAATGTCTTTTGGCAAGGCATTAATCTACTTTTGCCTCTTCATTTAAAAATGAGACACTTTTAAATGAAGAAAATGTTATCAAAGTTCTTGGAGTTTATATTCAATGTGATTAAAAATGGGATACGCAAGTAAAGTAAATGTTAAAGAAGTGCAATAGAAAGTTATATATGTTACGTACCTTGAAACGTTTTAATTTACCTATTAGTGATCTCGTTATTGTTTATACTGGGTACATAATACCAATTTTAGAGTATTGTGCACCACTTTTTCATTCCAACCTAATGCGTAAACAAACAGATAATATTGAACGAATACAAAAACGGGCTTGTAGAATTATTTGGGGACTTAATTATGAAACATATAATCATGCTCTAGAATCATGCAATTTATTAACGTTGGAAGAACGCAGGAATAAACTTTGTTTCGATTTCGCAATTAAATTAGAAAAGCATGAACTGTGTTCTTTATGGCTACCAAGTCAAAGAATTGTTATTTTTAATCTAAGAAATGTACAGAAATATTCTCAATTTATTTGTAAAACCAGTCACTTCAATAATAGCTCTATTCCCTATTTTGTTCGCATCTTAAATGATTATTAGGTAAGCTTCATGCATTTTGTATATTTTTATGTTTGATGATGCCGTCTATTATACGTATGAATGTATCTAGTATATTTATCCTTTTATATGTCATTAATTTTATTTCATGTTTACATGTACAATGCTGTATTTTAACCATCATACCTTGTAAATGACCTGCAATTCAGCTTCGGCTGCCATAATGTCATGTGAATAAAACCTTTATTGAATTGAATTACCAGGAGAAAAATGGGGACCTGTTAGGATGAAAGCCTTTGTGATAGTAATTGCCATGCACCCTCACGATGCCAATTTTGAAGGAATATTCCCCAGGGTGTGGAGATGGTGCACACTGTGCGTGAATGAATCCAATGACTGGGTTAATAATATTATCTGTAAAGCGCTATATAAGTCTAGATTCAGTATAAAGAGAGAGATAAAGAGAGAGGGGGCGGCCAAAGAACTGCATGATAAATTCTCTGAAAATACTACTTTTAAAGAAAGGAAGAAAGTGGTGCTAAAGTGTGATGATTGGAGACAAAAGGAAGCAAACAAGGAAGGAAAATCACTGAAGGGATCGAGGTCCAACCACAAAATTGCTGAGAAACGATACTTTAGGGAAAAACTGTTTTGATTCGATGGGAACAAAACTCAATTACCATTGAATTTTGTCTCGTATTGATCTTGATGTCAATCAGATGGTGGGTCATTCACATTGAGAGAATCTAGTTTCAATCCTTGATGGATCATTTTGAGCTGTTCACACAGATGCAAATCATACCATAACTGCGCAATATATCTTTGGTTTGCTCCATATCCAGGGTCTTTGACCTGTTCACACTAGAATATTAACCACAATATTGAAACATTTGACAAACCACTTTACTCTATTCACACTCATGAAGCAATAGATGCCTGCATATTTGAAACATTTAATATGTTTGACGTTTATTGCAGGTCTTTAAGCTGTTCACTCGTTTAATAATGACCGCACTGTTGAATAATTGGGTTTAACCCTCTAATCTGTTCACACTGCAACACTTTAAGATTTGACAGATGATTTGTTTGCCTGTGATCATGGATCTTTCAATTCCACGCTCTGCTCTAAAGTGTCCTCTTGATGTATGGTTGTCATTGCAAGAGCAACAATTTATTTGCTTGATTGAAATTGATCCAAGTCTATTTCCTTTCTCCTCCCAGTTCTACGCTCGTAGATTTGATTACGTGCATGATAGATCACTTTTGGGGAATCACAAACCTCTTTAACAATACACCTTTACCTTCCCAAAGTTTGCTTTGAATGATTCTTCTAGTGTCCTAAGCAAAGAAGACCTATTTACTTGACAGACCTAATGCATTGAATAGAATAAAAATATTAGTAAGCAACGGGATCACCATTTAGCACCATTGATACCCTTATTGTATGTTCTATAACTTTACCCTACCTTACCCTCTACACCCCACCTAGAAACCTGCCTGTGTGTTTTCATGGTCTGTGAAATGAGTTACACTGCATGGGTGACATCAACTTTTTCATATTGAGAGTTTATAATGTCAGGTTTAATCTAGAGCTTTTGTCACTGTCTCATTTTCTTTATAAAGTTCTTTCTTCAGATCTGTAAACAAACTCTCTTCATCTATAGAAGCTTCCCCGTCTATTGTCTCCAGACAATCATAAATCGTCTGTGTAAAAAAAGGTTAAGTCTACCTTAATAACTTCCCCCATGGATTCTCTCTATAGAACTCACAATGTCAACACCTTCAGGTAAGCCAAGTCCGCCGGGTATCGCATGTCGCGAGCGAATAACACATTCTGCGTGTCATCAGTAAATTTCATTAAAATGACTTTCTCCATGCTACCCTCCGTAAGGCAAGCTTTTTTTCCTCCTCTACGAGGTCAAAATTAAATAGAGAGTGTAAAATGAAATTTCTATCCTGTGTAAACAGTGTCGGAAAAAGCTGCGTAAACAAGAGATTTAGCAAGGTAACCATGTTGTCCTATATTCAGGTATTAAAGTTGCTATACAGTTTACCCAACCTACATCATGCTTCATTGCTTGTGCTATAAATTGGAAATCCTTAATGTTCAAATAATAGAGAAATTCAATCAAATATAAGGAGATGATGTATCTTAGATATTTTTTCAGAAGCTCACATCCCAGCTAATTTAATAAATTTATGAAAGTGTTGTCTTATTGTAACTGCATCTTTTCAATGAATAGACACTACTATTAATAATAATTTTCCAATAGCTTTCTTAAGAAAATAGTTACATCATCTATGTTTTCTATGGTGTTGTGGACAAAAGTGGTCCATTTTTTTTGGCTCATCCGACCCGAAGGGCCCGATGAGCTTATGCCATGGCGTGGCGTCAGTCTGCCATCTGTCCGTCCGTCCACAGTTTTCAAAATGCTTCTTCTTCATTATTTTTCAACCGATTTTGATTCTGATTGTTTCATATGATAGGGCTAGGAGGGGGATTTAAAACTTCTCCAAAGAATCGTGAAATTCATTATCTATGCTAATTTATGCAAATTTAATCGAAATCACAAAAAAATGTTTCTTCTCCTTCATTTCTCGACTGATTTTGATTTGGTTTGCTTTATCTGGTAGAACTAACTTTGGTACACTAAACTTGTACACAGAATTTTGAAATTGTTCTCCATTAATTAATTATGGTAATTTATGAAAATTTATTCCAAAAATAATGAAAATAGCTTCATCTCCCTCATTTCTTGACCGATTTTGATTTGGTTTGCCTTATCTTGTAGAGCTAAACTTGGAACACTAAACTTCTACACAGAATTTTGAGATTTTGCTTCATTGATATGATTTAAAAATCACAACAAATGCTTCTCTCCTTCATATTTTGACCAATTTTGATTTGATTTGCTTTCTAGCATAGAGTTTACTTTCGTACACTATACCTCTTCGCAGAATTTTGAAATTTTTCTCCATTAATTATTTATGGTAATTTATGCAGATTTATTCCAGAAAAAACAAAAATTTCTTCTTCTCCCTCATTTCTTGATTGATTTTGATTTAATCTTGTACAGCTAAATGATTTTTTTGGCCCTTCCAGGGCATCAAATTTTTATTTTTTGACCAGTTTAAAAGTGTTTCTCATAAATTTTACAATATTTGTTGTTGCAAGATGCGGATGAGTGCTACGTCATTGACGTTCTGGTTAAAGATGTGTGATCATAAGGTGGTTGATATCGAAGCCGTTTGTGCCATTGTATAGTTGACATGAGCAATTAGCTATGGTCCTCAATGATAACAATAAATCGCAGTAACTGGGAGATAGGACAAATTATGATACTAGCTTGGTACCTGCTGAAACATTCACAAATGGACTGATTCCAGATCTACTGTAGATAACTGATCATTCAGAGCCAGGAGGTATACTGCACATAATTACTGGCTTCTCAAGTTGGCAAACTTTCATCCAAGCTTCAGCATTGAAGATACAGGAATCATTTGTCAAATAGGGGTTAATGCCACTAGGAGTTTTAAATGTTTATATGTATCGTGCTGACGAAATCAAGAAAATAACGATCATTCTAGAATTATTAGATCAGAAACACTCATTGGAATGAAAACCACCCAAAGTGTCTGATTAACAACTAACCCTTATTCAAGTAATTCTTTAAAAATATACGTAAATCAGTTTAAGATTCATTTAAAGGTCGATTCATTCATGAGTTCAAAATGAAATTAATGGGTCATTCAGGAATATGATTTGTCTCTCTATCAAAGTGCAAGCAAGTTTTTAGGTTACAAACAAAATGATCATAATAGTATAGGATGAAACTAAAGGTATTTTTATTCATGTTCATAATGCAATAAAAGCAAGAGGTTCAGCCAGATGAA
This sequence comes from Hemicentrotus pulcherrimus, assembly GCA_003118195.1. NCBI lineage: Eukaryota > Metazoa > Echinodermata > Echinoidea > Camarodonta > Strongylocentrotidae > Hemicentrotus > Hemicentrotus pulcherrimus. The sequence continues at coordinate 32,890 of BEXV01003095.1, read as the reverse complement.
ATGGAGTATTGATGCTACCCATAATGCATGGTAAGGATGCTGCATAGCAACCATAGATAGAAACTGTTTGGGCTTTAATCCAGAGGGATTTAGAATGAGAATGTGTGGATTTCCATTGGATATTTCACCTTCAATATGATATGTTTATGCATGCATTGGAGCTACTGTTTTAATGTCATTCACCTTTTTTGTGACCATCTCTATGTCTTTCTTTAATTATTTTTCTGATCCCCCTTCTGTTTCAAGCATTATTTGCCTCTATTTTACTAATATTTAACTATTCTTGATCAACTCCTAGTTTGTGGTTGTTATATCAACTGACTACTAAGAAAGCATAAATGCTTGTTAGTAAGCAACCAGAAGACTGACTGCTTTAGGTTCTCTCTGAGGGACCTGGTTATACCTTACCAAAGGGCACTAGCGCATTGCCTTGGTTTGGAATCTGGGTCAACGGATTACAAGACCACTTTTCTACCAACTGAGCTATCAGGCCTCCCTCACACCTTAATCCCCAAGTTGAAATAATTCATAGGAAATCATTAATATTAATATTTTACACCATGCTACACAAATATTAACACATTATGACACAGGAAAGTTACCTAGTAAGGTATCGATAGTGGGCTGTTAGTTCTGTATTGCTGACAGCCAACCAACTATATTTATGTCATTTAAATACAGTACATTCATACCTGTTCATATTCAAGGAAATCTTAATAGATTTAAATAAGTCTTTGTATTCAAAATTAAATACTTACTGAATTCCTACAACAACTTTCACCGCTAAGAACTATTTTGAGTCATTTTCTTTCATGTTTCTCCTTTAAAATCATGAATCCAGTAACCTATAACACTGATAATGAAAGATAACCACCGTAACAATTGATCTACCTAGCATAGTGGTGAGATCTTCCCCAGCTATACAAAGTTGTGGAGGAGTAAGAAATGGATAGAACCTAAGAGAGACTCTTTTGCTGCTTTTCAACAAGCCTTATGGTTTGATGCATCAATTATTTTCATAACGCAGAAGAACATTCAAATTCAGAAAAAGCATGTGGGATTCTGTGGTCTGTCCCCGGGGATACATTCTTGTGGTTTTGTGGTTTTATTTGGAGTGATTGATGATGCTTAGCTTTCTCCGCTCATGAAGTGCCTTATTACATTTAGGGTGATTTTATTTCACTTCACTTCACATCATTTTCAGCAATATGAAAATTATTCTTGCCATCATCAACATCTTCATCACCGATTTCATCACCATCTTCATTGACGATCATTATCATCATCAGTGTCATCATTGTACTTCTTATGTATCGTAATTTATTGTTTTATTTGTAATTGTTTTATTAAATATGTAATTGTTTATAATTTTATTTTGTTTGTTAAAGTGCTTAGAGACTTTGGTGGTAAGTGCTTTATAAGCACTGTTTTTATTATCATTATTATTATTATTATCATTATCATCATCATCAAGATCATCATGTTCATCTTCCTCCTCCTCCTCATCACCACCACCATCATCATTTCAATCACATTACCATTATCACGTAGGCATCATCTATATATTTTCATCTTTGTCAGCATCTTTCTTATTATCAAAGTTTAACATTCAGCATATATTTCAACCCTCATTTTTCTCTAAGTTTCAACTTTGAGCATGACGTATATGGCCCATAAATATGACATTTTATTTTTACAGTGTCTGTACAATTGAAAGTCAATCAATACTCGGTGCACATCGGTGTTTGCATTCACGTCTATCATCCTCCATGATTATATTTCATCATATAGTATAATGCTTGGTCCAAGTGATACTGGGTAAAGTTCAATTTAAAACTGTTGCCTGTTATAAGAGCTGAAGGTTTCAATAATCATTAACTGCATCATTTTTAGACATACTCATAAAATCTTGGAATTTACTTTTTGTGATATTGAGGAGCATATTTGCATTCCTGAGTGCATTTAGCAATCGATATGGCATTTATGATCTCTTTTATTAATCAGGTGTATGGTTAATGTCAAGTAAATGTACATAGTCTATGGAGGAAAGAAAAAAGAACATAGACCAGTTGCTGTGTATTTAAAGCCCTTCTAAAGTGTTGGGAGCCCCAGCAATTTGATGGCAAAATTTAACTTAAATTGTATCAGAATGCGAAAAGGACGTTATTTAAGACATGTTTCTGGATTGTTTTCTTAATTGTTAGGATGTAATGCTGGTGAATGCTGGTCAACAATTGACTATTTGGCTTCTGATTCTTCTTGCCCTGTCTGATGTACTAAGCATCATTGGGCCAAGCCTCCCACATGTATGCACTATGGCATATTGATAGTGAAATCTTCTCACTTTAAATTCATGCGGACAGAAAGAAACAGGTCGAAGAGCATGCACGCAATATGATTTATTCCGCATCTTTTCCGCTATAGCTGCATTAATCTAAATGCAGCGTAAATCATTGATTGCATGTAGGCATCTGAGTGTCTAGTCAGTGTCGTGTTGACCATACATACAAGATGCCCTTTAAAGTTTTTGTTTGTCTTTTTTTGCATTTCAGTCTCAGTTTCAGTTTTAGTTTCATTTCCAACAGAATATAAAGAAATATATCACAGAAATCAATGTACATTCAATGCCTTTTGCCAATCATGAATTGAAATACAAAAGAATGTACATATTTTCTGTAAGTTTAACTTTTTTTAAAAAGTAAAAACTGTGGAAACTGAGTGATCCACTGAGAAGCAGAGCTTGTTGACAATATTGCTTAGAAGTAAATTGATTAGAGAGTATAATGATGAATAAATAGTATCTTAAGAAAATATACATATCTACAAAGTCACCGATGGATGTGCATATATATCAGAGAGAGATAGAGAAACAGAGAGAGGCAGAGAGAGGGGGATGTTGACAGAGATAGGGAGAGAGGAAAAGAAAGTCAGGAAGAGAAAAAAAAAGGGAAAAGTGTGATGTGTGTGGGTGTGTTTGAGAGAGAGAGACAGACAGAGAGAGAGAGGTAAAGAGAGAGAGAAAGATAAAGAGAAAGAGAGTAAATGTTAACCCATTAGTTTATAGAACTACAGAATGAAGAGTTAACAACCAACTGTTTGACAAAACGGCGTCATGAAAGCTGTGTTAGATATTTATGAGTATGAGCTATTACCTCTGCTAGCTCTCCTCTGTTGAAGACACATTATTTCTTGTCCAGCCAATCTTTTTATATTTAGACCCACCCAAGGCTCAATAGACATGGTTTCCTTCCCATAATGTGTTCATGCTTCTGTTTCTTGATCATAGACAGGATGGGATAAAGAGAGTGTTTTTAAGGTCAGCATCATCATCTGATTATCGTACTAACTGATCAACTAACTCGATGGAAAAGGTACTTATACACATCAAAACAAAATCTCCCCGAAACAACTAGCAATTTGTACATTTCCATAGTAAAACCCTGGTAAAAGGCCTGATGGTATCCTTAAACCCTTCATTGGCTGGCAGTTGAAAAACGTCTCACTTACAAAATCCTTCCCATCACATACCGTGCTTTGAAATTCTCCTCACCACAATACATCTTCTCTCTTATCAATCTGTACAAGCCATGTCATTCTGGTTTCCTTTCATCCAATTAATCTACTCTACTTGTCCCCAAAACTACATGATCATGGGAAGATAAAATGTTTATCTTAGCATCTCCCTGGTTGTGGAATAGACTCCCAAAATCATTGAAAGATTGTAAAACTGTAAACCACTTTGATAGAATTCTTCTAATGATAAGGGTTTTCCCCTAATTTCTTTTGTTTTGTTCTATTCTTAGCACTTTCAGAATATTTTTATTATTTTATTTAATCTGTTTATTGTAGGTGCCTTGCACACCATCTGGGTTGATATGGTGCATATTGTAAATGTCTGCATTATTAGTATATATCAAAAGTCATGTAAATCTGCCATATGCCTTTGTAAGCAATCAATGTTTTACAACTACAACTTTCTTGCTTTTATGTTTATGTCAGTATTCTGTCAAATTTTGGGGATTTTTATCTTTTCTCGAACCATGTTAAATCTAATATATCATGTAATGTTGTATATTGTATTCTACTTTTTGTTTACATAAATGAATAATAATGTCGACAACCGAAAGAGACTTCTTTGCTGTGAAGGTGCCATACGTACATGCTTCCATTGATATATGATTCATCCTCTTTAATATTCTAGAGTTCAATAAAGTACTCCTGATGTACATTATGATGATATTTCCTTCCTTCCTGGAATGGCTCTTGCCGATGTATCCATTCTGAATCTCACCTGAGCCCTGATTGATTCATAGAAGCTAGGCCAAGCTTTCTGCACTCTGAATCATCTGCCATGTATACACATAAAGCTTGTAGCCATTAGGTAAATGATATGACACGGCGGGGATGCTATTGATATTCTAAAGGATGTATGTATTACCAAAGAATTATGAAATGTCAGCCTTAGACACACATGTATATGTACATGTATGAAAGCCTTCTACGTGAGTGGGTACTAGATTGTTTGGTAATGTATTTTTAATTAAAGCAGTGGATATTGCAATGAACCGATTTTTGAGGAGAAGAAGATAGCGCTTTCAGATTTAGGTTTTATTTTGTTTAAAATTGTATTTTTGAATGTTTATGCTTCATGTACAGTCTGTGGCTGTAAGATATTGATGTAAACAAGAATAAAGAGATGAATATTATCATTATTTAGAGTTATGATAATGATAGAGATGAAAATGAAGTGATCTGTTCATTACTTCCTTGGAATGGCACTGTTGTCTTTTGGCAAGACATTAACATGCATTTGCCACTCTCTACACAGGTGCAGGAAATAGGTACCCAGTAGAAAGGATACCTGGAACGTTTTAAGCATTAAAATGAACTGCTTGAAACTTAAACCAGGGTGATAATGAAGATAATAATAATCAGGATTATAGCAATAAATACGAAATACCGTCTCTCAGCAGTTTACAGATATTATTTATCCTGGTCAACGGATTCATTCACGCACAATGTGCACCATATCCACTCCATGGACAATATTTCTACCACAGCATGGTCACTGTTAGGGCATATTATATGGCAATTGCTTCCATAAATGCTTTCGTCATCCTACCATGTCCTCATTTCTCTCTGGGGTATGGAGTGGCAAATGTAGATTAATGCCTTGCCAAAGGAAATTAGTGCTGTACCGGGGATCGGACACATGAGTATGCATTTCAAGTCAAGTCCTTAAACTACATCTCTGATAGTATTTGAGTGCCTTTAGAACCCTGCACCTTAGAAATTAGTGTGTTTTTTTCAAAACTATAATGCCATTGAAATAGGTCATAGAAAATTCGATATTTTTCATAAGATCCAGGAGTTAAAAAGAAATTGAATGTGATGATAATACCTACATCACCGTTATTGAACACATATCTATTCCAGGTGATACTCAACGGACTTAAAAAAAAAAATTAGAAAGATAAAATGGAATAAATCAGTAATACCCTTGTAACATGTCATTGAAATGCAATAATATATTTAATAATGCATCAAAGATATTCATCCTGGCTCAGCTAGGCTCAGCTAGGATACCCCTTGTACACATGTTCGTGATCATAATTATGTTCTCTACACATGCCATTAGCTGAAATAACCGACCATTATCGGAGGGTTTTTATTTGCCACCTCTCAGCCTCCCAAGGACACACGTATCCATAGAGAGGGAGGATAGAACAACTCTACGATCTTGAAATATGATATCATGCAGAGGAAAATACCTAATGCAGAGAATTGAAGGGCATCCACTAAAGATCTGCAAGAAAGGGAGGATTTTTTTTTTTTAATCAGTTTTTATTTTGTACAATTTACATATAATCTGCTGAAAGCTAGGAGGACCTAACTACCATCATTTTTACAAAGAATTAAGCATTTCTGGTTCTAAGAAGACAGCATTTCTGTCTGCAACCTGTACATATTACAAATGCTATTGTCTTTTTAATATGGATAAATTGCTGGATGAAAAGAGTCAATCAATGAATCAATCAGATAAGCAATTTATGATGCCTTTATTTGAGTAAGATCATATCACTGATGAAACCATTATCTCATGTGATTCAGTAATAATCTCTAAGTCCAAGATCATATGTTTGTCTAGTTACATCATTTCATTTTCATCTGAGCTTCAAGTTAACCTATAGACTACTGAGTTCTCATATTCACCATATATCTAATTCAGGAACCATCAGGCTCCAGGAGGCAATGAGTTGACTACGTAAATGCAGGTCTACCTCTTGATGTGTGACCTAGATATAGAGTTATTTGAGGAAACAATGTATTGATCGTCAATATATGTGACTTTAAATGTTGAATTACTTACACCATGATGGAGCGCTCACGGAGAGCTGCCAGAGTGAAAGAATGTGAGTTTTAATATTAATGTCATTTTTACTTTGCTGAAGAATAAATATTTATAAAATGACGCTTCTCTTTTTGAGCTTTTCTTTGTTTTTTAATGTTTATTTGATAGAATATGGCTGCTAAGTGCAAGTTTAAGATTAGGACAGACATTGTAGGACTCTTACCTCGTTTTATGCTCAATGTGAAACAAATTCTCTTTAAAATTATCCTTTAACAGATTTTTTGAGAATCATTCTTTACACCATCATAAAATGTGACTTTAGCTTTTAAGAAAAAGAAGTTGTCAAACAAGGGTGTTAACTCTGTGTTACAGGAGTAGATAAGATAAGATCCTTATGCTTCTAAAGCAGATGGTACCCTGCATTTACATTACTTCAATAGGACACACAATGATGTCTTTTAGCAGGTGGTACTATATTGTTCAATACCTGGATAGCCGTGAAGAGAATAGAAGATTCAGGTCAAGAAATCATTTCTCATTGTATACTAAACACGCTGTCTACATCACAGCCAATTCTTCACTTTCTGCTTTCTCTTCTTTGATAATTCACAAGGTTTTATGAATTGCTCAGGGCAACGACTTGTTTGCTTCAAACCTAGGCACAGAGTGTTTGTATAACATCAGGGTCCTAAATGGCAAATTGTATGGTAGGCTGGACGTCCAATTTCCTGTTACGTCTGGCATGCAGACACAGTATGCATCAATGATGTAAAGACCGATGTGGTTACTCGTTTTTGAGTGTCTGAGTAAAAAAACAGAATTTATAATGGAGAAGGATCCTTGGTATTTGTGAATATGTATGAATGTTGGGTATGGTTATGAGCATTAGGGGATGGAAGCTGTGAATTTATGAATAGCCACTGGCTGGTCCTTGGATTGCTATTGTTTTTTCACTAGGTTTGTTACAAACTTTCTATCCATTAGGAATGATCTTTTGAGAACCAGGGGTGTGTTTCACAAAGATCCTAAGTCAAACTTAACTCTTAGTTTGTGACCAAAAACAGTATGGAGAGCCATTTGTAGCCTTATAATAAATATATTTAAAATAAAATTTTTAAGTATTTTAGACTTTCCATTAATTCCACATCAAGAACATGAAATCTCCTTGATAATAGAAAATTTGAATGATTAGAATCAACATTTTATGCCCTTTTAAAGAGAAGGTTGATTTCTGGGAAGAGGTAAAAAATAATTTGTAAGCGTTATCATTTTTATTATGCAAAGGTGGAAGAACATCAGATTAAACATGTTCCCTGAAAAGCATGGCTCTTCAAATGCCTTCATATTCTAAATATGTCATGGAACATGGTAAAAATCTAGGGTAGGTTTTTTTTGCCATGTGCTTGTGTAGTCCCATATACAACACTCTGTGTCCAGTACTTGTAACTTTGCCAAGATTTGGCCAAATTTCTTATCATTTTGATGATTTCAGAACCTTGCAATACACACAAATACTTAAATACCAGATGATCAACCTTTTCTCATAGATTCCACACCGTTTCTTTCACGATACAATCACATGACCAGAACTCAAACTTTATTTTTAAATAACTTTTACACAATATTTTCAAAGAAGCTAATGGCTTCCATAATTGTCCAAGTCCAACTTAAAGATGATTTCAACTTAGGGTCTTTGTGAACCACTCCCTGGAGGTTTACTCTAGTGAATACCCTTTCTTGGCTCTTATCATACATTTCTAGTTACTATCAGATGAAGATATGAAAGTACTGGCTTACAGAATTAAATGATCATGGTGTAATGGATATTTCTTCAAACTGTGGATCACATGATGCAAGGCTAATTGAGTCCAATCCCAGCATTTATGTCCTTTGGCAAGACATGAATCTACATTTGCCACTCTTCACTCAGGTGTTAAATGGGTACCGGTTGGAAGGAATTCCTTAAGTGCTGTGAGCACCTTGCATTGTGGATATGTGCGCTTCAAAAACATTGATTATTATTGTGTTTCATCTTATGTTTCATCTTATTCATCTCCACTATCACACCATTATAAATTTAATCCTATATAGTTATTGGTTAAAAAAAGACTATTTCTTTTAGATTCACTAATCATGTGTATGCTTGTAGTTATTATCTCAAGAAGATTCCAAACTATTGACAATTCAAAAAATATTTTTTTAAATTAACAGTTTTGTTTTGTCTGATTTTGGCTTTCATCAATTTATTTTTCATTTTTGGACAGCTTCTTTTTTCTTCTTTTTTTTTTTTTTTTTACATATGTAACTGCATTTAGAGTCCCCCCCCCTTCTTTAATCATGTGAAGCACAAAAAGAATGCTCATTTTTCTTCATGTTTTTATTTGTTGGTTTGTAATTTTTGTTAAAACTAATGCCATCATCATAGAAAACATTGTTTTAATTTCAAATAATCTGGCAAAAACTAGTTCAAACTTCATACATGGGCATAGACTGCAAATATATCTCATCTCTTTGAACCGTTGAAGTATTCAACCCTTGGATAAAATAATAGACACCATTAAGTACCCACACTTAGGTCTATTTCTATCTCTCTTATTTACGTGTTAAAATCAACAGGTCATTGTGATGATCATAGGTTGATATTTGTACACACCACCTTTTTACAACTTAAAAGACTTTGTATTGGCAGTGTATTTATAAGTTTACTGTCAATAACAAAAATAAAGGAATACTGTTGTTCAACTCTTGTATTGGTTGATTTGATGATCATTATATTCCCATATTTTGCATTGGGTTTGCATTGATGTATCTTCGCTTATCTCTGTCTGTCTTTCTGTCTCTGTCTCTCTGTGTCTTTCTTGTTCTATTCTTTCTGTTTGTGTGTATGTGTGTTTGTCTGTCTGTCTCTCTCTGTCTTTCTCGTTCTATTCATCTGTTGTGTATTATATATTTCTTTCTTAAGATTTTATAGAGCTATTGATTTTATACTGTTTAATTTCAATTTCAAACTACTTTGTATTTAATTTTCATCAATTAATTTACAAACAGTGATCCACGGCTGAAATCCCATTTAAAATGAATTTCATTCTTTGTTTGTTGATTAGCGATAGGAAAGTCTACATGCCTTGCCCATTAAGCTCTTTGCCCCCATACATCAATGACATAATACAGCTGTAAAGAAGCTTTATTGTTTCTTGTTCTGAATTTAGTGTCCCCATTCTACAAGCATGACAGAGATAAATAGAACACTGCATCCAGAATGATTATGTGGGACAGTAGAGTGTTGATTGATGGGTATATTGCCTGTAAAATTAGATGCTCATAATAGCGTAACCTCTAGCACTAGTTTGCCCAGTGGCAAAGTGAGCCTTATGGCCCTCATAGAAATCACTTTCCTGTCATGAAGTAGATGAAGATACGAAGGCAATCGAGCGATTACGTTCCATCAAAAATCTCTTGCCGTGGGGCAGGAATATGAATTGTAACAATAACATAATGCCACATAGATCTGAAGTAAACACTTTTCTCACCACATGCAATCAGGAGTGGTAGTGTTATGGAGGTGGTTGTGTTATTGATTGTGATAGTTGAGAGCGGTAATATCAGATCCTAAGGGAAGTGGTAGGTGTATTAGAAGGAAAAGTGTTTTTTTTGTAATACTATTATTATCATTATTAAGTAGTAGAAGTAGGTAGTAGTATAGTAGTAGTAGCAATAGTGGTGGTAGTAGTAGTAGTAGTAGTAGCAATATTGGTTGTAGTAGTAGTTGTTGTGGTAGAAGTGGTGAAGGTGGTGGTAGTGGTATAGCTAGTGGTAGTTGTTGTGGCAGAGATCGTTGTTTAATACTACATAGTGGTTGTGGGTAGTGTTAGTGGTAGGGGGGGGGGGG
>BEXV01003094.1:35613-47463 GCA_003118195.1 Hemicentrotus pulcherrimus | reverse complement strand
GTCTTTTCTTTTCAATACACTCACAATACAAATTGCGTAAGCACCGCCGCACGCGCAGATCGGTCGATACCTCCATTCATTCCCCCATTGTCAATGATTGTCGTCTACTAAAGCTTGGTCGATTATCAACCGAGCCATATCCATAAATGATAGGCCTAAGCCTTCGTTTTACATGGGTTTTCGACACATTTTGTAACTTTATTCTTACCAATATTATGCCATGATCTACACTAAATACCCTTTCTTTTGAATGTGCAAATCAAATAAAGGACTACTTGGGAAATGAATCTTGAGATGAACATTGTTTTATTCTCGAAAACAAAAATAACTAGAAATGTAATTCGTCATGAGGGCAAATAAGTTTGTCCGTCTTCAATTCTTATGATAGATTTGAATATTTACTATATAAAAAGAGAGAGAGAAGCTATATAGAAATGTAAAAAATGATGATGATGATGATGATGATGATGAACATGAAGATGATCATGATAGTAATGGTGATGATGATGATGAACATGATCATGTGCGTGATCCTGACATCTGATTGAAAAAAATGAGTGGACAGCGAGATAGCATATAGTCTCAGCTACAATAAACTAAAAAAATCAACAAAAACCAAGCAGAAATAACGGCGATATTGCTCGTAAAAGACAGGAATGTAGAATCCAGATTTAAGAAAAAGTCATATCCCATAGGGATTACACGCAAAAACGAATGGATTAAGTAATAATAGGGTAATAATAAAGTAAATATGGTTGTTTATTACATTATTTGCGATTCTACGTGTTTTAATATTCAAAGGAGATGGTACAGTGAAAGGTCAAAAAGAAGATTAAAAAAAGTGAAGAAAAAATTGTAGGAGACGCCCGGATTCGAACCAGGGGTCTCGAAGTCGGAAGACAAGTGCGTTACCGATATACGAGTACACGTGAACGGAAAATGGAATTCTCAAAGCCTACTTTGCAAGTGAAATATGAGCATGATTCCGGCATCTGATCGAAAAATGAAGTTCTCATTTGCGATAGCATATTGTCTGAGCTACAACATACTCGAAGCTCAGCGAAAACATAGCTAAAACGACGGAGATATTGCTCGCGAAAGGCGGGAATGTAGAATCCAGTTTTGGGAAAAAGTCAAGTCCCACAGAGAATACACGCAAAATGTAAACAAATTGACATGCCTCTTTTAATCGCAAAAATACGCCATGAATCATTTGTCAAAATAAAAAATCGTGTCATCTGCATTTGTAGAGAATAATCTCAGCTAGAACATCAAAATTTGGAATAAAATCAATCAAAATTTACATAGATGCAATCAATTTTCCAAAAATATGCTGACGTCATAATATGCAAATTAAATTTTTGAGTTCGGAGGCCATTTTGATGACGTCATGAGTTAATTCAGGGTCAAATGAAACATGAAATCAAAGCTCCTACTCAAAATCTTTCTTAATATGAAAACAAAATTGGGGTCACCTTCCATCCTAAGGAGCTACAATGAATTTTGTATAGGCATGTTTTTGTCCATATGTATTAAACAGACGCTCATTGCGTTCTTACTGGTCATAAAAAGATGAACAAGGTATTACAATGCTTGACAAATGTGCCAAATATGATGACAGAGAAAATTTGGCGATTCTATGTTGCAAAATGCCAGTCCGCGCGAAAACGCGCGCGCATGCCTGGGTGCGCGTTTTTTTTTTGCGAAATGCTTATAATGGCCTGAAACGTATCAAAAATGAATTTGAGACGATTTGGAGCATTTCGAAATTTTGTTCTGAAGATATCGTTCTGAAGATATGATCATGAGTTGAATGTCATCAAAATATCACAAAAGGGCGCCTGGATGACGTCATGAAGAACTGATGACCATGAAAAGATTACTGTCACGTCTTTTGACAATGACCTATGACTGTGCCAAAACTGAACGAAATTGACTAAACCGATCTTGAGTTATCCTGTAAACAAAAAAATTGCACAGAAATAAATAAAAAGAAAGAAATAAAGAAAAAAATTCTGACAAATTAATAGGTGGTCTGTCTAACAATAAAGAAAGAAAGGAAGAAAGAGCGAAGGAAAGAAAATTTTGACGAAATTAATAGGTGGTCTGTGCACAGACTACCTAATAATTACTTTGAATGCTTTCGACTTTGTTTCTCATAATTTGAAATATTCATTTTGTTTTAGTTTTTGCCTCCCGCTTATTTTTTTTTTAAATTTTGTCTTTATCTATACATCTCTTAAAACCCTATTTTGATATGAGGTTGCTTTATCAATAAAATATGTATTGAATTTTTGTACGCATATTTGATTTGTTTTGTTTGTAATGGAAAGAGCTAAATGAATGACAGAAATTACAACAAAATCATAATTCAGCACAATAATCTCTCTCTCTCTCTTTCTATCTATTTATCTATCTTTCTCGGTCTGTCTCTGCCTGTCTCTCTCTCTCTCTCTCTGTCTCCCCCTCCCCCTCCCTCTCTGAATAAATCAGGAATTTCGTGAAATTGTAATTGTGCTTCAGTGTGTTTTATTTCCGCATTTGTTTGTTTGTTTTTTGTTTTTTGAAAGGGTATGGCTTATAAGGACTTAATTCGCCGTAGTCTTGGAAATCTTTTATTTATTCGAAAATAAATGATATTGAAAATGTAGTGATTAATTATATGTTACAAAACAATAAAGGAAGAAGTTCAAACAAATATACTACAGTTGAGGTGGACAATGATGAGAAACATAGGCACACTAAAACAATACCAATATGTATAAAACAAATAACCGCGATTCGGGGGCAAGGACAAAAATGATAGCAATCAATAATAAAAAGCTAGTTGTGCCACCACCCCCTTTCCGGCCGAGACAATAAATCGATAATAGTAATATATTATGTTAACAGAACACATATGAAGAAACAAAATAAGGCGAAACATTTGTAAATCTATATCGACCTTTTTTCANGGGGGGGGGGGGGTCATGATTATTCAGATAGAACTGCCATCTGAAGAAGATGGTGTGCCTTATCAATTTATCATCTTCAGTTTTATCTCTGTTTTTTTTTAAAACCCGGGCATGATTAGGGTTAGGGCATAACAGTTTAAGTAGTTATGATTTAACATTATTAATGTTAGGAGGTGTAAAACATTATGTATGTATGTATTGACCCTAAGTCAGAATTTGTAAGAAGTTGTTCTCATACTTTGTAAAATGAAAGTGTTGATAATTTATGTGAAATAAATGCCGCATCTACGTCCTAGTACTTCGGCAGGCTATATATCCCAAAATATTGTATATTTTGAATATTTTGTCAGAGTGACATTTGGTAGTGATGGTTGCTATGGATAATATTATGTGGTAAACGATGTTAGGATGAACACTTGTGAGATATTTGGGTTGAACATGTGTTTCTTTTTTTTTTAAATTTATACAATTTTATCTTCATTTTTGTCCATCGATCAAATCGTAAAGCATTCTCCAGTCTAACAAAAAAAAACTTTTCGTTCTCCTCCAACAGAATCTGAAGATATGGGAGTCCATGAAAGGTGATGTGGTCAACAGCAGTTAAACAACATTGGATGGAGCCCTCCGTATTTATTTTCGTAGATTGAGTATCTTTCAATCTGTGCTTGAAATTGCTTTTAACCTATTACGGTGTGGACTGACACAACTACAATTCCAGTCGCAAAAAAAAACTGACCAGAAACTATTTGGCATGTTTGTAGGCCAATTCGGTAAAATTGATTTGACCATTGTTAACCTAAATACTGAATAATGTTTGTGTCGATTTTTGTCACCTTAATGGCATTAGCCACATGTGATTGTCAAATTTTAACAGCCATAGAGGGGAGTGTGATCGAACTTAAGTTCCCTTATCCGTGTGAGAATACAAAAGTTACCCTGCAACACGGAACTGGGGCTCCATTTTATAATTCAGCAAACCCACAGTTACTCCCATCCTCTTCACATCTTAGAATAGTACATGAGAAGGATGACAACCTTTGCTACTTACACCTGACGATCAATCCTGTCTTAAGAGCCGATGTAGGTACATTTATTCTCTTCGCTTACAATAAAAGTGCCGTTCTAGACTACCAAAGAATCGGTTTACGGGTTGCCTACCCTCCTGGAAGAGCCTCTTGTGGATCAACCAGAGACTACATTGCAGGGGAATGGATCGCCATACAATGTACAGCTCCTGAAGGAAGTCTCCTGGGCAAGATTGTATGTCATCAAAACGGTATGCGGTTGCCCCATTTGAGCACACCTGAGACACATGGTGGATCTTTTCGTCAGGTCATACTGGCTAGACTGGAAGACCACCGCATATTCTGTTGTTCTTGCACCATCGAACAAACCAAAAACAAATGTTCTTGCAATGATTGGGATTGGGACCCGGTTAGAAGCATCTCAAACAACACAGACCCTTGTCCCGATGCTCAAGGCACACAAACCCCAACGACACCTCAAGAACCAGCAAGTATCAAGGAAACTTCCTCTGCCATCTCCAGTTTGATATCACAAACAACCACAAGTGATATTCAAAACGAAACTTGCCAGAATGTAGTCACCGTCACGGGCTTGTATGTTGCGGTCGGCATCTTATTTGCCATATACATTTTCACTATCATTATAGTGGGTGTTCGGAAAGTCAAACATAGGAAGAAACGCCTTCGAAAGCATAAGTCCAGACTTGAAGTAAATGGCAATGATCAGTTAAAAAGCTTAAAAGAAAACGGGAGTATTTCCCCAACTCCGGATGTCATTCGACCTGGATGTCATTCGACCTGGATGTGAAATCAATTCCAGAATTTAACACATTAAACAAGTAGACAACTTTATTCAGTCTTCTTGGAAGACATTAATTCAAAGATGTTGCTACATAAGAAATTTTGTCGCCAGTGAACTTCCAATCCCTTACGTTACATACATTTGTGTGATATGTATACATATTTTGTTTAGTCGTTTTATGTTTGCACTTATATCCCTGATGAATAGTTCATTGTATGTAGAGTAGTTAGAAGTACATCTGTTGTTTTTTTTGGAACATCTAGAAACAGCACACACGTATATGGTTTATTTTGTTACCTTAATTACCATTTTTATCTTTTCTGAAATTCGATTTACTTGAACATACGTTAAATTCTATAAAAGGAAATACATCGTGTCAAGACTACAAACCAAATATACAGGTCACAATCCAAGCTATTTAATAGCATTGTACAGCGCATATAACCTGTACATAATATATCGTGACCTGAGTTTCATTTTTATTTGTGTTGAAACTCAACGATTTCTATTGAATATAATGTGTCGTTATTCATGTACCAAAGTTGGCTATACTACTTAAATTATAAGATTGTTGTGATCACCTATAATCATGTAGTACGAAATATGGAATACAGTAAAATCCCGAGTTTCGTTAACGTGATGTTTTACAGAAGATATGCAATCTGGTTTTATAGTGTTTGAGAGTTGTACAAACAAAAAAGACACCCCTTTTCTTTAAAGCCCCACTGTCCTACTTGTATTTACTTGCTCCCTCTATATAGAAAACTTCCCCAATCGGTGCCTGTTGGTCCCCCATGATCCTCTTTTTTTATGTTAGTTGAGAGCTGAGTTATGAGATAGCCAGCTGTCAGTGATCTCGCTGTGTGGTCTAATCCCTTCTGGCCCAGTAGTATTGACGGTCTTTAAAGGTAAAGACCAGTATTAGAAACGCCCCAATTTAAAAAAAAAAATGAAATGGAAGCTCTTATTACCAATCATGTGAAAGAATATGTTTTGACTAATACATGATAATAAAAATTTGGCCGGGAAACTGCCTACTAATTGATATATTTGGTAAATTAGTAAATTGGTATGTGATAGATAAAACGCACGTGTCGCGCACGTGTGCGTAGTCCCATGTACATCTTTCTGTGAACCGTGATTATAACTTTACCAAGACTGGGCCAAATTTATTATCATTTCGATGATTCCAGAACCTTGCAGTACACACCAATACTTATTTGCTAGATGATCAACCTTTTCTGATCGATTCCACAACGTTTCTTTCACAATGCAATCGCATGACCAGAACTGATCTTTATCTTTAACTAAAATGCTGTCTCGTTTTTAATCTGTGTCAATGGAAATATATTCACACACAATTCATTGCTTAAATCAACGGCATATTCGATTTATCTTTGTGAACAGAAGTGTATTTTCGTATTTTGATTTCCCGCGTTATGTTGGTTTGGTTGATTTGTTTGTTTTCGTATGATTTATTTTGTTATATTGTGGCAATTTTACATTTGCTTAGATCGTTCGAAGACTTTTTCGACAATAATTATTACGGAAAATTAAAACCGGATTTCTATTCCTATATATAAACTGGAAAAAGAGCGGGAAAAAAAGGTTGCAACTCTTATAGGGCTAGTTCTTTTCCCTATACAAATTAAAGAAAAAGAAAATTCAATAACAAAAGGCATAGGGCACAGTTTTTATAATCATAAGCTTTGATTATTGAAATGGATTTTTTATATTCAGTGTCAATATACGAGATTATTAAATTAATAAATAAAGGTTCACCTATTTATACTGATCATAGCTATCGATTCTCTTGTTGTCTCTCAGTTTGTGCCCCTATTTAATCTACTTTCCACACTAGCAATGATGGCTAGTTAGTCTTCCTCCTCCGTGCATGCCGGGAGGAGCACAACAGAAGGGAGAGGGAGAAAGAGAAATAGAGAGAAAGGGGGAAGAGAGCGAGAGAGAGAGAGGGAGAGAGAGGGGGGAGAAAAGGGGGATGGAGAAAGAGGGTTGGAAGAGAGAGGGAGAGAGAAAGAGAAAGAGAGAAGGGGGAAAGAGAAGGGAGAGAGGAGAGGGAGAAAAAAGAAAGAGAGGAAGAGAAAAAAGAGAGTGGAAAAAAGAGAGAGAAGATAGGAAGTATAATTGTAAAGGAGCTTGGACATTTAATAGAGAATGATTTTTTCTTCTTCTAAGAATTGAAAAGGTTTAAAACGGTTTTAAGGATTTGTGATTTTAGTTTTATTAATAAAAAACGGTATTTTTATAAAAGAAAAGGGAGTTTGAGACAGCTCAAACAGAGAACAATACAAAGTCGAAAAGTTAAAGAGAAGGGTGTTGATAATGATTGTATATGTGGGAGGGAAGAGGTGTAGGACATTAAGAGACAAACAGAGACAAAGAGAGAGATGGAGAGAAAGAGAGATGGAGAATTGGAGAGAGAGAGAGAGAGGGAGAGAGAGACTGTTGGTGGGAAAACCAACAATTAAGTTAATCAATAGTTAACGTTTTTCTATCCACCAACTCCAGTTCTTATCAGAGCCATTTCGTTTCACAAATGTTATTTCAGTATGACCACCTCTTAAAAGAAATTAAAGCATATGAATCAGAATCTGGCATGTCTGAATTAGTATTCCTTCAGCCTCAACCACACAACAACGATAATAAGTTTATTATTGTTATGATTTTATGTTTATTAAGTTTGTATATAAATTCATATAAATCATGTTATGCCAGAAAAAGAAAGAACAGACTCTCAAATACCGCGAATATAATACACGAAACATGTGACCGAACAAAGGTAAATGCGCCCTTGTGATTGGCGGGTTACAGATACACGTCAGGACAAGGTGAACCAATCATGAGTGTCATGAGCAAGTGTGCGGAATGAGTGCAGTTGGTGTGAACATTACCGAAAATTGTCAAATTGGGGGAAAATAAAATTCTTTTCCGAGTTTATATTCATCACGGTATTTTATCGATTCGATGTGGATTCACAATTTGTCTTACTTCGCACACATACACTCTCTCCGTGTCTTTGTCTCTCATTCTTCTACACCCCTCCTCTGTAATTTTTCGACCTTATTGTTCTCTTATTAAAACAAAACTGTTCTTTTATCAAACACACGAATCCCTCCTCTTATCTTCCATGTCTTTCTTAAAACAAAGTTGAAATTAACAAAGTGTTCTGTCGATATCCCTTCGATAAACAGTCCTGGCCGGCTATGTCTCTGAAAGATGTCGTCTGCTTCAGTCAATCCTTCAGTCAGTGCTGGCGCTGGACTTCAGCAAAGAATAGCTATGTGGGCACTTCGTTTTACCTTTTATTTTAGGGCATGGTGAAAATGTAAGGGCATCCAAGAGGATCAATCACTCTTGAAAGTCAGTCTTCCACTGACAGCTTAGACATGAATGAAACCTTCTGAGTTCATTCAATACAGTGTATTTCCTTAGACGACAAAGAACAACAGCAGGGGAGAGAAAGAGCGATGGATTGATGGGAAAGTGATTGATTAGCAATAGGCCCTGTTCACATGACTTGTTACCACCTGGTAACACGTGGAGAGAATTTATGGAAGAGATAAGTAAAAGAAATAACTCTACGATCCTTATTTTCTTCATTGCTTGATAACAGATTTCCGCTGATTTCATGTTTTGACTATTTTTGTTACGTTGCCGATTCTAATTCATATATTTTATATTAAACTGTTGAAAAGGTTTAAAACATGTTTTTTTGTTGTTATAGTTATAATATCATCTTGGTGCTGAACAGTTTACCATGGTGCCTCAATCTTTGAGAATAATAACAAGATAAGAGCAAGTGAGAAGAGACAGCAACACAAAATAGGAACAATAGTGCATCATCTTCATCTTTAGAGACCTATACCCCTGCACACCTACTGTAGCAAGCCGTCTCTATCCTGCAGGTATGCACAGACTAAGGAATACCTTCTTCAATCGCTGTTCGCAAGAAAAGCCAATCAATCGATCAATCAATTAATCAATCAATCAATCACTTAATCAGTCAATCAATCAACCAGTTTATATTATTAGTCAATCAATTAATCGACCAATCAAATAACCAACCAACCGACCAATCAATGAAACAATCATTCACTTAATCAGTCAATCAATCAACCAGTTTATATTATTAGTCAATCAATTAATCGACCAATCAAATAACCAACCAACCGACCAATCAATGAAACAATCATTCACTTAATCAGTCAATCAATCAACCAGTTTATATTATTAGTCAATCAATTAATCGACCAATCAAATAACCAACTAACCGACCAATCAATGAAACAATCATTCACTTAATCAGTCAATCAATCAACCAGTTTATATTATTAGTCAATCAATTAATCGACCAATCAAATAACCAACTAACCGACCAATCAATGAAACAATCATTCACTTAATCAATCAATCAATCAATCAATTATTGATACATCAATCATCAATCAACCCACCAATCAATCAATCAGTCACATGCCTTTGCACTATTACTTTCATAGCTGCCTTGTAGAACAATCGTTCCTCATAAATTATGATTTCGTGTATTTTCTTTTTGTTCCGACATATACTACTAGCTTTTAGTAGATTTGCCTTAAAACATTTGGTAAAAGTTTCTCTAGGAATTTTTAAAAAATGGAGGGATGAGGGTGACTTTAATGCGTAGTCCATTTTTTAATGTAACCAAATTTCATGCATACGTCTCAGTGAAGTGCCTCAATATGAATTATTTCCGTTCACCCTTTAGAATAAATCATTTTAATATTAGGATTTCCCAGCCAAATTCGCGTGTTTGTCATTCGAATTCATTTACTTTGCTTTTAAGTTGGCGCAGATCGGCTTTGCCATGCCAATTATCATTCAATTTTCCCGATTTTGTATTCAATTTAGGATTTTTGTCGAAGGGTTTCATAGATCTGTCATTCAATTTAGAAACTGCTCAACTAGCATTCAAATAAATATTCACTTGTCGAAGCGTAATTTTTATCATTCAAATTAACACCTGTCATTCGTATTCGTAATATTTTTATTCAAGTTAGGAATGTTAGGGGGAAGAATTGCAACAAACTTTTACAGTTTTTAAATAATGCAGTTAAAATGCATGATTTGCCATTGGGGTCTAAGCTGTTATTCCATTTATTTATGTTCAGGACAATGCAGATGGGTGTAGTCAGACATAAAGTAAAGAAGGGGCGAAATCAAGGGATATGGCATTTCTGCACGGACATGTTCATATACCCGGGAAAGGTGGGGGTACCCTCAATCGCCCCTTTTTACTACAGACTCGGAATTTTACAAAAGTAATTCACATCGTCTCTTATACCCAGCACACCCCTCTGTTTTTCTTAAAGAGTTTCATAGTTTACTTGCCCGCCAGCAGATCGATGGCTAAAGACATGGCTAAATAATGAATCATGTTCAAATTGTTGACTCTAGTCCCTACCCCAGTCACAATATTGTACCCTTCTTCCATAATGAAATTATGATGAAATTATGATAAATTTATGATGAAACATAAGACAAACAACTTCCTTACATGAACATTTACAAATATACTGAGACCATCAGGTCCGTAGATGCAAGTCGTTTTTTTTTTTCTTCTTAACAATCAAACTTAAATGCTGATGAATATCAGATAAATCTAATAAGTATAAGTGTATAAATGCAAGAAAATGAAATATGATGAAATACACATGAAAAACAATCATAAAAGAAAAAGAATGAGCTATAAAAAATGTGTAAAAAACGAGAAATGTATATTGACCATCAATTTAAGTGCACAAAGTGCTAATTTGAATGCTACAAATGAATTAGAATGCTAGAAGTACACCGTCGCGATGTCAGAAAATCGTGCTGCGCCAAATCGAATGACCAAATAGCGAAAGAAGCACTTTGTTCATTAATTTGAATGAAACATACATAGATTCTAACGAAAACTTCATAGATTTGAAATCTAGAAAAAGGAATATAAACCCGAGATATACCCGGCAGCACTAAAACCTTCGAATTTGAACGCAATACAAATGAATTCGAATGACAAACTCGCGAATTTGGCCGGGAAATCCTATAAAAGAAAATGACAAGGGCTACATTAATTATGCCCATCATGTTCCCACAACCCACCGCACACTTTCCGACCTTCTTGCGAAGCTATTTTCGAAGAAATAGCAATTATAGGAGATATATAAATCTAAACCATCATCATCTTCCTGGGGGGCGTTTCACAAAGCCTTGTTTCAATGACAACTAACTAAAATCAGTGACAAATCTGCTGATAACCAATCTGAAGCAAGGATTTAAGTGGCTCATAACACAAATTGCCATTTGTCACTGATGACAAGTTTTGTGAAACGCCCCCCTGATGAAGGTTCTAAGTAATGATATGAATGCTAACAACCGGAATTTTAGTGCATTTAAATTTTCTAGTCAGAATAAAAGCTGAATCGAATCGTATAAAATTGCACTACTGGTATGACGTCACTATGATTGTTAGACAACTTAGCTATTCCTCCCTCAGGGCTTTAGCTATGTCGAAAGGCGCTCAAATGCTACACAAGGGATACATGTCTACCAGGTAACACCTGGGTGGAGAGGGGCAAATATAGATTAATGTCATGCCAAAAGACTTAGTGACGTGGCGGGACTCGAACCCCGAATTACTTCTATAATGTGCTCATATCGAATTTAAGTTTGTTTCGATAGTCAGCAATAAATAATGATTTTTCTTTTTTTGGTAGCTCGGTACCAATTAATCAATTGGTACCAATTAATCAATCGGAAGCAATTAATTAATCAATCAATAGTACATGTTCATTGATTGGCTGACACGAAAATTACTCTTGAAATTTCCCTACCATTATAATGATTGTAATATTGTATTGATTGAGCTTTATTGTGATTACCTGTGTTTTTTAACAGCAGTACCTAACCTTCTTTTAATAACAGGACAAGTAATGCTGAAGAAAAAAAAATTACTTGTGATCTTTCTCATTCTTGTACTTATCATTGCATACTCCTTCCTTCCCAAGGCAAACGGGAGATGAGGGGGGGG
>BEXV01003094.1:22703-33659 GCA_003118195.1 Hemicentrotus pulcherrimus | reverse complement strand
CCCACAAATGTAATAACACTTTACCCACACATGTAACAACACCCACAAATTTGTAGGTAAAGTCATTATTACATTTGTGGGTGATTCAAAATTATTACATTTGTGGCTAAAGTCATTATTACATTTGTGGGTGATTCAAAATTATTACATTTGTGGGTAAAGTGGTTATTACATTTGTGGGTGAAATTATTACATTTGTGGGTTAAGTGTTATTACATTTGTGGGTGTTGTTACCGGATACTCTTCTCTTTTCCTCTCTATCCTCAAACTCAACTCGTTATTTTCCCTTTTTTAAATTCTTGACTAATACCAGTTTGATATTTTTCTAAAGGGGATCTATAGCTTCACAAGCTCTTTCATAGGTAACTCCACTTTTTCTCAAATTAAGATGTAATCAAGAAAGATTATATTTACTACAATTCTTTGATAATGATGTAATTTATATGTTCACTAAAGAAGTATGTGCATTATATAATGATTTCAACATTATCATTGTGCCGATTTTGGTAATGCACTGCTTTGCTTTGTTTATATTTTATGTAATGTGAGAAAGAGGAAATAAATTTGACCATTGAACCATGAACGTTTTTTTCTTTTCTTTTGACACTGTTATCTTTGGACACTTTCAGTCTAACGTATATACATATATAATGTATTCGCTACCAAAAAAAAATCAACATATTTTTGTTTGTTCTCCTGTAACAGAATCTGATGATTACCTTCTTTGTTCCATTGTCCTTGGATTAAGCGTCTTTCAACCATTGCTTGAAAATCACTTCGAACCTAAGACCCCAGCAAGAGCTCTGTTAGCAGGACTACCTTCAAAGAAAGAGTATTTTATCCTTCTGTAGGAACAACTGCTTCAAGCACCTGTGTTGGACTGAAGAATTTGAAATACCAATTACAATTTTATTAAATCACAGCTGAATAATAAATGATGTCTTTGATGGTTTTTGTTACATTAATGATATTAGCCACATGTGATTGTATAATTTTAACAGCCATAGAGGGAGGTGTAACAGAACTTAAGTTCCCTTATCCATGTGGGTGTTCAAGAGTCACCCTGCAACACGGGAATGGGGCTCCGTTTTATAGTTCTGCAAACCCAGAGCTACTCACATCCTCTTCACATCTGGGAATAGCCCATGAGAAGGATGACAACATTTGTTATTTACACCTGACGATCGAGTATGTCTTGAGAGCCGATGAAGGTACATTTATTCTCTTCGCTTACAATAAAAGTGACATTCTCCCAGACTACCAAAGAATCGGTTTACGTGTTGATTACCCTCCTGGAAGAGCCACTTGCGGATCATCTAGAGAGTACATTGCAGGGGAATGGATCGCCATATCGTGTACAGCTCCTGAAGGAAGTCTCCTGGGCGAGATCGTATGTCATCAAAACGGTAGGCGGTTGCCCCACTTGAGCACACCTGAAACACATGGCAGATCTGTACGTCAGGTCATACTGGCTAGACTGGAAGACCACCGCATATTCTGCTGTTCTTGCACCATCGAACAAACCAAAGATGAATGTTCGTGTAAGGATTGGAATTGGGACCCGGTAAGAAGCATCTCAAACAACACAGATCCTTGCCCCAATGCTCAAGGCACACAGAGCCCACCATCTTCTCAAGAACCTGCAAGTATCACGGAAAAGTCCTCTGCCGCCTCCACTTCGACATCACCAGCAACTTCAAGTGATAACGAAAATGAAACTTGCCAGAATGTGGTTACGGGCTTGTATGTTGCGGTTGGCATCTTAGTTGCTATCGTTGCCATTTTCATTATCATTATCATAGTGGGTGTTTGGAAAGTCAAACATAGGGGGAAAACGCCTTCGAAAGCAGAAGTTCCGAAAATGGTAATGATCAGTTAAAAAGCTTTCATGATTGACCGCAACTCCGGATTGGGCGTTAAACATCCTGATTTTGGATGTCATTTGACCTACATTTCAAATCCAAATTTTAAATGTCTTTTATTGAAGAATGTCATATACCTCTCTTTAGAAACCTAGCCATTTGATTGGTTGAGGTTGGAGTCGTGATTTTAGCCATGCCCCGTCTACCGGTTATTAGTCTTTTAAAAGTTGCCGCTTACCGCGGTTAAGCGGTCGCATAAATAAATGTTGATGAGATCACCATTGTTTACGTGTTAAAACTTAATTTGTGCGAGCGTGGATATTTTTGTCTGCGATTTCCATGTATTACATACAGTCATCTTTCCAACGAAGATTAACAGTCACACAAAAAAAAAAAAAAATATTTGGGTAATCTTACTCAAATAGAGAAATAAACTTTGACACTTTAGTGACACACTTAACTGAATGTATTAACTCATTAAATTGAAATCAATAACGAACAGGCATTAGTTTAGTTGATTTGACATTATAGTGACATGGCAAATGAGTATTTTAAATTAGTGAGTTATTAAACTTAATGTTGTGAGTAAATCGCTCCATCTCAACAAGTGAGTAATGCTTCAATTACTCAGTCAGTCAGGTTATATCGCCGTTCTTACGGCCCTTTTTCTGCTGCTGGTCCTTCTCGGCCACGCCGGAGCCAGTCACGAGATCCCGGAGCTTTCAGGAGTAATGCCGTTCACAGTAGCGTCAAAACCATGTATTTCCACGTCGAGAAATACGATAAAACAAACCCACCAAGATGATTCACAAAAGTACAAAAACGACGTTTAGTAATAAAGAACGAGGTCCAATCAACAACTGTATGTCCAAATATAAATTGGATAGCGTCCGATTGCGGAAATTTCGACGGATTCTTGGCGACGAAATCCTAGTGTTTCGCACTAAAAAAAATTGCGGAACGACAGTGATCTGTGCATGCTCGGGCGGGTTCTCATATATTCTCGAACGAGAATTTTGAAGTAAAATTGTAAGTTTGTATGTTTATCACTGTAAAAAAGGAAGTCCTTCGCCATGGACTCCACATACTTCGGTCGTGCATAAGAAGAGCCTCAAAATTCAGCACTAGATCTAATCGGTAGCCTTAACTTGTTTTTGAAAAAGTCTGAATAAAATTCAAGGGATCCCCTTCAGTAATATTACTACTAACTGATTCAAATTTAAGAAAAATCAAATCTACTTTATAGCCTACTCTTATTCTGTGGCTCGTCGGCCGCTAAAAACGTGACGATCGGGTACGTATGATCACGAACGTGTACGAATATTCATCAGCGAAATATTTACGCGCATGCAAAGAGTAAGATAGCTCTTAAGACGAGGACAGCTTCGAAGAGACTGAGGTTGTTGGTCTTTTTACTCATCCAACGAATAAAGAGTCTGTGACATATTAGGGAGCAAAAAGCCACTCTACACACTTGTGAATATGTTTACTCATTCGGTCACTTAAGGTGGAGAATACTCATCCAATATTAACTTACATGTACTTTAATGAGTAAAAAGACTCATCGAGAACATAATCGGGTCACGTACACGTTTTAAATATCATGTGTGTAAAATTTCACTAAGAGAAAGGTGGTGTATTCACCAAATGTGTAAAATAATGCATTTATTAGATTATCTAATAAATGCATTATATATTCTCTCGACTGAATAAGTGAGCTACGATTTTTTCTCACCATACTTAGTTACGTTTTTTGGTGTGCAGTGTCTCAGATTTTCCACGATATTTTAACAAATCTTTACTCAAGAAAAGGATAAAGTCAGAATTGTTGGTAGATTTTTTTTTGTCGACTTGGTGTATAAAAGACATATCGACGGCTTTAATATTCGAGGCCTGGCTTTTGGTTCACGGAAAAGTTGCATCCTGCCATGACCCCTCGGCGTGCCACCATCCCAGGCGCGCCCCGGAGTCATATCAGGATGCAACGTCCCTTGAGTCTATAACATAGCCATGCCTCTCATAGCAGTCGACATATTTATATTGTTACATTTCAAACCTTGTCGCCAGTGAACTTCCAGCCCCTTCAGTTATATACACGGGCTTGAAATGTATACAGCTGATTGATCGTTTTATATTTTGCACTTATATCTCTGATTGTATATTTAGTGCTATAAGGAGCACATCAATTTTATTTTGAAGCATCAAGAAACATCACATGTAAATACTTTATCGTTGTTAACTAATACCATTTCCTCTTGCCAATGAACATTATTTGTATCTCTTCTGAAATTCAATTTTACATGTACACTGTTGTTCAAAATGGTGGAATATTTATTTTTACCCCAATTTAGGGAAGGATTAAAAAGAAAATTTTTATTTCTAATAGATCTAGATAATGGCTTACATTCTCAGATTTTATTGAATATCAATTTTCGAGTGTTTGTTTTGTGTGACTGCTTAATCATATGTGTGCTACTATGCTAATCAGCCAAAGGACCTACGTCCTTATGTCATAATTGACAGTAATGAGGATTAATGCCTCACGAAAGCGCACTAATATATAGTTGATCGACACGATTTTTATCCTGGGGCCTCACAGTAACGAGGCCATTGCTTAGCCCCTGTATCATGACTGTACCCAATGTTTGCTAGGGTACGCGGCCCCTTCCACAAATCCCCCAAAAGGAAGAAAAATGCAGTAAATTGTCAAAAATTCATTGCATTTTCCCCCGGCCCCCAACGGGAAAAAATTCCTCTGTAGGGCCATGCATTATGGTTCAAGGCATGGCCACACATAGGAATTTTTTTCCTGTTGGGGGCCGGGGGAAAATGCAATGATTTTTTGACAATTTATTGCATTTTCTTCGTTTTGGGGGATTTGTGGAAGGGGCCGCGTACCCTAGCAAACACTGCGTACGGTCATGATTCAGGGGCTAAGCAATGGCCTCGTTACTGTGAGGTCCTAGGATAAAAATCGTGTCGATCAGCTATAGTAGTGCCCTTCTGTGAGGCATTAATCCTCATTCCTATCAATTATGATTAAAGGACGTAGGTTCCCTAGCTGATTAGCATAGTAGCACACATATGATTTAGCAGTCACGCAAAACAAAAACTCCCAAATTCATATTTAATAAAATCTGAGAATGTATGCCATTATCTAGATCAATTAGAAATATAAAAAAATTCAAATCCTTCCCTAAACTGGGGTAAAAATAAATATTCCACCATTATGACCAACAGTGTACATACGTTAAGTTATATAAAAGGAAAGGCAACATGTCAAGACTACGAACCAATTCAACATGTTGAATTAGCATTGTATAGTGTACAAAAGCTGTGCATATATCACGACCTGAGTTTCATTTTTCTTTTGATTTTTTTTTGTTTTTTGGCACGATTTGTTGACAATGTATCTCTATGAAATATATGTTTTAATTAGTTTTGTCAAAAAGAAATAGTGTTTTAAAGCCGAGGAATTACCGCAGTATATGATTTGCGCTACGAAATGATTGTGCGTGTGTGTGTGTGTGTGGTTACCACTACTCCCCCCCCCCCCCCAGTGAGGTACTTTTCGGCCGGCTAATTTTAAATTTTCGGGAGCAAAACAAAAAAAGTTGGGCCCCCTCCCCTAAGAAATCCTGGATCCGCGCGTGACCGTCACAACCAACTTGTCACACTTTCATTTTATATATTATATTCCGGAGAATATAGCAGTCTACGGTCTCGAGGTACAATATAAAAAGAGTTCAAGCTATTTTGTACCAATTTTTATTTTTTCTTAGATCTCTTGAAGACCTCATCGACAATATTTGATACGCAAAACTTCTAACCGGGTTTCAATTCCTATGTAAACAATCAAATCAAACATTGAATGGTTTGTTATGTTAAAAGTGTTACCGAAGTTTGTATCCCTATACAAATTGACACAAATTAAGCTTTCATTGTTGAAGTGAAAAATATTTTTGTTGTTTCAAGTTTGAGATTGTTAAATTAACAAATAAATGTATAACTTTATATATATATCACGCTTGTAGCTCACGATTTTCTTTTTGTTTCTCAGTTTGAGTCAATATATCATTTACTCTTCACATTAGCTCATATTGATTGGTTAGTCCTCCTCCTCCACGCATGTAGGGGGGGGGGGTGGGTAAACACCCACAGCAAGAATACAAGAGAGAGAAAGATGGAGTAGCGAAAGTAAGAGATAGAGAGAAAGGGGGATAGTAAGAGAAGAGACAGTGAGAGGGGAAAGAGAGAGAGAAGAGAAAAGAAAGAAAGACAGAAAAGAGCGTTAACTTGGTGTTAAACATTATGAGTTTTTCGCCTTTCTGGTTGCAAACCTATTTTAACTCCCATTTTACCACGAGATAGATATTAAAGCCTAAACTGAGGGACAGAAAACATTGTTTTAAGAAAATTAAAGAGGGGAATTTTGTGATCATAAAGCTTATACACAATTGATAAATACAACTGTATATAAATACAAAATTAAAAAGAAAATATTTTAATAAAAGAAAAGGGAGATGGAGAGAGCTAATGAAGAAAAAAGTAAGGTCGAATAATTAAAGAGGAGTATCTTGGTAATGCCTTTTCAGAGGATATAGCAGTCAAACTTGGCAGGCACTCAACCGATCTGAAAAAAAGTTTGTTTTAGCGGATTAATCAACTCTGTACCTCCTGAGCGATAGATTAAAAAACCCAAGTCATACCGCCGAATCAGGCAAATGTGATATTTTGTTGGTCTATTGTTGGTCTTTTATCTGGTTCGTCGGTGCATTGATCTAGTCGGCGTTTCAAGGTATAATTCACAGTGGGTGGGGACCCCCCGTGAGCATGTTTTGTCATTTGTTTATGAACCATGGAAACGCTGAAATCAATGAGCAAAATATCTGGAGGGCAATCAATACGACACAATCATTTTCATACTGGTTCGGAAAATAAGAAACCACAAATAGAACTGCTCCAGAAAGCTTTCACCGGTCTTAACATAGTTAAAGATTAAGTAGAAGCTTAAAATACATGTTAGAAGTGCTTCATTTGGCTTCCAACGTGTAAAATTTGGTCCACCTTTTCTGGATTCATAACATAATACATACACTGTCGATAAAATTAAAACAAAATAACTAAAGTAATTGCCTTTGCCTTGGGCATCACCTACTGAATTGAGCGACAATAACATTAGCATTAAGTATAACATAAACCGAACGATTTTTCTTTTTTCAGAGGTAATTTATTCCATAATTTCACAATTCAACAACATTAAAGGGATAGTTGAGTTCTGTTTTCAGACCGCAAATGCATTCAAAGTGAATGGTTATTGATCTTATTCTTATGACATTTGTAGTGCCCTTTTAGAACCTAAAATTGCTATGAAGGTAATTTAAGACCCCAAAATGTATGAAATTTAGCCAATACGACCATTCCATTTCAGCTCCACTTTCAAAAATACGGTGACTGTTAATTAAGTATTTAATTACAAATAACAATACATGAGCCGGCTGGTTGTGCGTAATATAATCAACAAGAAAATGCCATCAAAAAATCCAACATCGACATTGACTGAAATATGACGTAAACGGCGTTATTTCGTTTTTTCAACTGCTTTTTCAAATTATTTAATAATTTTGTGGTGGTACACAAAGACTTAATAGAAATCGTTACATTTATAGATAGTTTAGCCGTCACTGAACCGATTTTGATCAAACAAAGATGATTTTGTAATTTAAATTGTATGTTCTTTCAAATTTGACACTCATCTTTTCATTATCTCACAATTTTTTGTTTGTAGTGACCTCTGCTACAAAACTCAACTGTCCCTTTAACAATATCAAAAGGGTTTGTAAAATTGATATAAACACGTTCAACAGCAGTAATGATATTAACTTTACAATATTGTATACGTATGTACTAAATATCTTTTGTATTTGAGCAATTAGAGTCTATACCATGAATTAAAAGTCTTCATTTAATCTTAGTGATTGTTGAATAAATGCTAGAATATAATGCGTTTCCATAAAAATGTTACTTTGGGGGCATTCTAACCAAAGTACAAATCATTCTGTGTGTTTTTTTTTTAAATAAATCTTTATTCAGATAAAATCACGGATAACATCGTAGTACATAAATATTCATAACAAATCACTTAATCACATGTCTAAATACTTGATAGCAGATCATTCTGTTGTTTTGCAAAAGACACACCAATTTTCACTTACATTTTTCCATTTACATAAATCATATTTTGATTGAATTGAATTAATTTTCTTCTGCAAATGTGCAACATTTCCATCAAATTGCATTTCAGCAATATAAAACATACAAAATAAAACAGATTTTGTTAATGTGTTTACAATATAATAATAATAAATGATCAAATTAAAACAAAATTTAACTGATATCACAATACTAAAAATTATTAAATAAAATAGTTGCAGAAGGAAAAGGGCTATTACAATAAGCGATTACTTGATTGCGTGATAGTTGGGAGAAAGGGAAGAGGGGGGGGGGGGGGGGGGGGGGGGGGGGGTTAGGGTTGATGATTAAACAAATTAAAACAATAACAGATTAATGTGATGATGTTGATGATGGTGAATATGAAAATAAAAATATGCTATTGTAAATATGTCTGGCACAGAAAACTTAAATAAGTGTACAGGATTGATAAAATATGGTGATGGATGTTTTTATAGGTATCTGAACCATCAATGATGTCTTATTGATTTATACAGGATCAATAATTTAGGATTTATCAAATGAAAGTTTAATGAGTTCCGAGTAGTGTAAGGATGGATAGTGTTATTTCATACAAAAATATTATTAGATTAATCAGGAAGCAGGTTATTATTCACGTATTCAAACATTAATATCAAACTCTGTTGTGCGTTTCTATCAAAAATTGTCAATGTGTTTTTATTAAATAATGGGTTAACATGGGCTCAATAATGAAAGCAAGCACATACGCGAAGCGCTTTCTTTTGAATGAAATAAATCGGGTTAATGTTTGTCTTTTCACTTGAAGCCTCATATCAAGTTACAGTATGAAATGTATGGCAAGATGAGCGAGTTAGTAGTATCAAGGAAGGTAACTTTTTGTCTTATAAAGGGGTCCAATATTCCTAGAAATGCATGTAATTATATGTCGTATATGTTCATTCCAGCTCTGATTTTCATCAATAAGTGTGCCTAAAATATTGTGCGCATTTCTTACGTGTTGAGGCTATATTATCAATTACAATATTATAAGGGAAATCTGGGTTACGGGCCTATAATTGCTTATTTCATGTGCATTATCCTTTTATTATACTGGATTTACCTTAGAAATTTTTAGAAACTACGGACACTGGCCAGATGATAAGGAAATATTTAAAATGTGAATTAGAGGAGAAGCAATCCCAGATATAAATGGACGAAGAAGCGATGTACTTAATCTGTTATAACATTGTGCTTTACCACTCTTAAGGTCCTTTGCTACATTAATTATTTCATTGGGGTTCGTAGGGTTGAAAAACAGTTGAGAAAAGTAGGTTCGGAAAGTACTCTAGACAAATCTACACCATCATTACTCAATTTGTTGGCATGATTGGGACCTTTATTAACACAAAAAAAGGAGCTACAAGTATTAGTATCGTTCATTACAACATTCAACTTTGGTAAATGGCGCTTCTTCTTTCCGATGATTTCATTTATAGTTCCCCCAAGTATATTTAATGTTAGATTTTACTTTGTTTAATTATTTTGAATAATGTTTTTTTTAACGGGAAGTTCGAATAACGTTGGGTCATTTATTCGGGTAATTTTTGTGTTTATGTAAATTTTGTGTGGTTGCGTCACATTAAAAAAATGCTTTTAACCACGTTTATAATTACATTTACTTTTTTCAAAGGAAAATCTTTGTCATAATGTAATTATAGTTTCTTANTAATATTTGATGATGATATTATAACAAATTGAAGTTTGATATTTCTAAATAGATAAGGTCACTAGTAGAAATGTTATCAAAAATGTTTGAAAATATGTTATTGATCAAAGTCGAAAAATGGCGATAAAATTCTTGTAGCTTTGAGAATTAAAAAGAAAAATCTATGAAATATATATTTAGATGTTTGTATAACAAAATAGGATTTGTATGCAGACCTGCACATAAACGAAAATCAACTTATATTTGGATGAAAACTGACCTTTAATTATTCATTTCTGATCCTAAAAGTTGCCAAATAGTAGTGTTTGATTCATAAATTGCTAATCGCAGTTTTGCACATGTCGTATAAAATAACGAATTAACTTTTGTTATGCAACTTGAAGGCTCCTGGAAAAGAGGCGAGGAGTATATTGCGCGATTTGGTGAAGGCTTCCGATCCCCGCGTGTCAGAGTAGTAGAGTGGAGTTGGTGGGCGTTCCAGTGCGGTACGCCATGACTCTGTTTATTGGGTTGCATGCAATTTGACGTGTGTCACTATAATCGTATTCTGCATAGACATGTAAATTGTACACCTGAGCAAAGTAGTATCTGGTTTTGAAATAAGTCAGTAAAGAAGTGATTGCTTATATAGCAAAATAAGGATTTGCCAAAATCATAATTAAGGCTTAGTTATTAATTATTAATAGCTTACACCCTACAAGCTCTGATTTTTAGTCAGCCCTCCTTCCCTTTCAATTTCATGTTTTTTTGATAATGTATTGTCTTGTGCAAATTGGTCTATATGTATATAAATATGTGAATATGTTAAAATATCCATATTGTTAACATGAACGATTGAAAGAGGAAAAATATAATAAAATAGAGCTGTTCAATTGTGGAGTATATTATCATTATTATTTAAACATATTTGTGGCTTACACGCAGTAAATAAGATCGATTGATTGACTGGGTGTAAGCCACAAATAATGTTTGAATAATTGAAATTTCTCCCAGGAAGCATTACATTTTTGAAATTATCATTATTATTATTTATACCAGTACATATATTACTTGTACTGTATGTCATCAGCAGACAGGGCTTGGAAATAGGGGGAGGAGGAGGAGGAGGGGCATTTAACAAACGTAAATGTACTATCTTTTTTTGGCATGTCATGCGTGTTGGGGGGGGGGGGGGGG
>BEXV01003094.1:8404-22650 GCA_003118195.1 Hemicentrotus pulcherrimus | reverse complement strand
AAGTTTTTTTGGTGGGGGGGGGGGGGGGGGGGGGGTGGGGATAGATTTAGGTTGGGGTTTTATGGCACAAACTATTTAAGTGGTGGGATAGATGATGAATTACAATTGATAGGACTCACAAGACCGTTTTGGGGAACTGCATGCTGGAACTCAGTGCAAGTGAGTGATAAAGTTCTTTTTGTTCTGGGATTTCACAGTGTTCGGTTGTGGGAGGGCTTTTTATGGAGGATAGAGATTCAGAGAATACAATACATCGGGAATATGTTTTGCCGTCTCGCTTCATTTAGGGAGATGATTAGAATAGGGATAAGTTTTATTTTTTATTATCAAAAAGGTGCAAAACGTAAGAGATTTTAAATGTATTTACTTTTCGTTAAATGTAAAAGGATTATCGGAGAAGTGTGAAGTGAGACGACTTGTTTTGCTTGGTGTAGGGGGAAAAGACAGATATTGTATTTTTGCAAGAAAAACGTTTAGTTCAAGGGATGTGGAAGATAAAAGGACCTCCGAGTGGAATGGGCGATGCAGCGGTTGTATGTGATTCAGAGGGTAGATACACACTGTTAGACTGTGCCCTGCAGGGTGTTCGAGCGATTTTGTGTCATCGTAGCTCCCAGTAAGAAGTTTAGAAAATGAGCAAATACACGTAAGTTGGTTGGGAAATTGGGGAGTTGAATAAAGATAGACACTCTATCATAATGGGTGGGGATCTTGATATGATCCGAAATGGCGATTTAGATTACGCAAGTAATAATAAGCAAAAGAACACTGTGAAAAAGTTGGGCAATATTTTTCAACACTTTGCCCAACGTTGTGCCAATAGTCAACCCAACCATCTATTGGGCAATATTTTCGTATTTTTCCCAACAAATGGTCAAGATTTCCAAAAAAAGTGGGCTACCGTAGTTGAAGGGTCATATCTTTGCCCAAATCTTGGTCAAAATACGAAACAATTATGCACGTGTGGAGTAGGGTAATAACGTTTACCAATACAACTGGGCAAAATATTGCCCAACCTTTTCACAGTGAAGGGAAATAGTTTTAATTTGGAAATGGATGATTTTTTATAAAATGTGAAGTTAGTTGATATTTTGACGCAGAGAAGTGTAATTCAAAAAAGTCAATAAGATTTTTTGATAAAAGTAGAGAATCGATCAAAAATAAAGGGACTTAGACCTATTGAAAGTTTAATAATAGTCTCTCTAATAATATGTTGTATTTTCAGCAAATGAAGAAGGAAATGTTGAAGTTAAAAGAGGATTTACAATTTGAGATTCAGGACAACAATTTTAAAACTGAAAATTCGTCACTTTACGCAATGTTTCTCGCAGATATTGTCGAAGGATTGAAAAGAAACAAAAGGCAAACTTGAAACAGAGATAGGATTGGAAGACAGTTTAGTCAATAAAGTAGCACAAGAGGAATGTAAATTGCTCGAGATTAAAATCGGGAATTACAAGCTATGTAAATGAGGGAGTTTAGATTTGCTCTCGTGCCTCCTTTGACGAATGTGGTGAAAGGGATGTAAGATATTTTATACATTAAATGCAATCAATTAAAAAGAAAAGCAATACAGATAAAGCTTAATGAAAAGGGGATATAATATGTATAACAAAGGTATGATGGTTTAAATTAAACAATTATATAGTAGATTCTATTTTTTTTAAAGTCTGAGATGCATGACCCATCAGTGTCTGTTATATATGAAAATCCTACAAAATCGCGCTTCAAAATGAGCATTAAGTGCCTCAAAAAGTAAAGATCTTTGAGTGACCGGTTTTACTATACTTATTTCCCCAAAAGACTGTATTGTCATAAAAGCCGTTAGGAAAACGCAAAATTTGATTTCGATTTCCATCTTAATAATCAGACAGGCGATCGGCTTGTAAAAGTCATGGGATTCCTGACTGACCTAAAGGTTTATAATTATGATTGCAGCATGAGCTAAATTCAGGATTTTGCTTGTAGAATCTAAGGCAATTTTACCGAGTCACTTTAAATGAAAAGTATCGAAACGGAGAATTATCCGCCTCTTTAAAGCAGGCAATGATTATTTAAATAGCTATAGAAGGTATCGCAAATAAAATATATGGACCCATTTTGATTAACCTGTTTTTTTTTTTTTTTTTTTTTTTTTTATTGCAATACATTTTTATAAGGCCTTTGATTCGATTGCTGACAGTTTTTGTACAGGATGTGCTTTCGGTTTTCAGGTTTGGACCATCATTTCGGATATGGATAGATGTTATTTATAATAATGCCCTTAGTTCTTTGTTTAACGTGGGGGAAATCCTCAGGATAATTTAATGTTGAAGGGAGTAATAGACAAGGGGATCCTTTGTCACATTATATTTTCATTGCATGCATAAACATTTTGGCGCATTCGAGATCAACAGGTTTTAGGATTACCGTTTTGGGGAAATGACGTTAAGCAATTGCTCTATGGCACGTTTTGATTTACTTCATTAGTACAAGGGGATTGATAAAGAGATTATAAAACAAAATACAGATTTAGGCAGATTTCTGGACTTAAACGTAATAAGGTCAAAACAGAGTTGCTAATGCCTCGGTTAGGGTGTAATCGAGATGCTGATTATGACCATCCATATGCCAAAAGGTTGATCTTTTAAGGGATCCGGTAACTTTGTCTTTGATCCTTTAGAAATAATCCTTGATTTAGCTCATGCTACAATGATAATTATAAACCTTTAGGTCAGTCAGGAACTCCATGACTTTTACAAGCCGATCGCCTGTCTGATTATCAAGATATTTATGATTTAAAAAAGGAAATCAAATTTTGCGTTTGCCACAAACGGCTTTCATAACACTATAGTCTATTGGGAAAAACGAGTATGGTAAAAACCGGTCACTCAAAGGTTTTTTATATACTTTTTTGAGGCACTTCTTGATCATTTTGAAGCGCAATTTTTGTACGGCTCCAATGTAACACCATATCACAGACACTGATAACACATAAGGCCGCGTATCTCAGATTTAACATTGTTAAACAATCCCTTCAAAGATTGTGGGTGTGTGTATTTTATATTGGATAACAAAGTGAAGAAAACTAAACTACAAAGAAATAAACAACCAACAAACTATAGGCAGTCTATTAAAAAGTTTAAGATGATTGATGTATGGAGAAAGATATACAAAACTAAGAAACAATATACATATAGAAGTAAGTATTTCAATATGTCATCGAGAATAGATTACTGGCTTGTGCAAGTTGACTATGTTGACTATATCAATAATGTGTCAATTAAACCAGTCTCCATGTGTCCAGACCACTGTGCTGTTACTATGACAATAACTTTATCATGTAATTCTGTCCGTGGTTCCTCGTATTGGAAAATTAATAATTCGCTCCTGAAAAGTGATGCTTATAAATATGGTATAAAAGAAGTTATTCGTCGTACAAAAAATGAATTTAGATCAAAGCTTGATCTTGAGTATGCATGGGACCTATGTAAGTTGAGGATTAAAAAGTATACTATCTCTTTTGCTAAGCAGCTTAGAAAAGCTGAAAAGGAAGAGCTAAACTTTCTAGAAAAAAAAAAACTGAACGAACTACATGAACGAATATGTGGAGGCGTTGATGAGCTTGAAGAGCAGATGGCAAATGTACAAAGAAAGATTAATAGGTACTACAAAAAGGAATGCGATGGTGCAAAGGTTTGGTCTAGAGTTATTCATTTTGAAAAAAGTGAAAACAATTCTTCATATTTTTTAAATTTAGAGCATAGAAATGGTGCGAGAAAGTATATATAAAGACCTTAATTCCAAAAGGAGCTGAATCCACTTTTGATGAAAATAGAGTTATTGATATCAGAACATTGTTCACTCTAGTACCCGTCTCTGAACAAAATTATTTACTTCAATTTTTGGAGCATTTATGAAAAAATTCAATTTCTAATATCACTTTTCCATAGACGCCTGTACAAAATCTGGTAAACAATGGCTTTTTTCTCTGAAGTTACAAACATGGATTTAGCTCCTTTTGGAATGAAACTCTTCATATCTGGAATTAGAAAAGGCAGAAAATTAGAAACTGATAACCGTAAAATGATACAATTTGTAGAAAAGTTGTATTCTTGCTTATACACGACAAAAAGCCCGGATCCGGCAGTAATTGAAACATATCTTAAGAAAATAAAAAATCCTTATTTATCTGGTAGTGAAGCCGAAAAATGTGAGGG
The DNA here is from genome assembly GCA_003118195.1 of Hemicentrotus pulcherrimus. Lineage (NCBI taxonomy): Eukaryota > Metazoa > Echinodermata > Echinoidea > Camarodonta > Strongylocentrotidae > Hemicentrotus > Hemicentrotus pulcherrimus. The sequence continues at coordinate 18,451 of BEXV01003094.1, read as the reverse complement.
ATTAATTTCAATTCAAATGCAACAAATGCTCTAAAAGGGATGAATATTAATAAAGCTCCTGGTATAGATGGCCTAACCGTGGAGTTTTTTGAAGGAATTCTGGGTTGAAATACAAGATCTTGTTTTAGACATTGTTAACCCGTTGACTACTGATTTGTATTAGTCCCATAGGCTTAACACAGGGACCACCAGGTTCCCGTAAGCAAAGGGTTAATGAAAGTTATAAAGAGGGTAAGCTTAGCTATTTGCAAAGGAAAGGAGTCATTACTCTGCTATTCAAAGGTGGTGATGCGATGGAATTGGGAAATTGGCGGCCCATTACATTACTTAATACCGATTATAAAAACATATAAACAGGCTCAAAAAAGTTTTAACACGCTTAATCAGTGAAGACCAAGTAGGGTATCTTAAAGGCAGGAGTGGCATTTATAATGCCAGATTAATTCAAGATATGATAGATTATAGTGCATTTAATAAGATTGATGGTGCAATCATATTTGCCGATTTTAAAAAGGCTTTTGATACTATAGAATGGAAATTTGTTGATACATGTTTGAAAAGCTATGGTTTTAATGATAACTTCAGGAAGTGGGTCTCGGTGATGTATTGTGATCCTCATCTTAATATCCTAATGAACGGTTGGTTGACACAAGATATAAAACCATCGAGAGGTATAAGACAGGGGTGTCCCCTATCTGCATTATTATTTATCCTTAGCATTGAAGCTCTTGCAAATGAAATTAGACAAAATAACAATGTCATAGGTTTGAGTGTTGGTTGTAATGAGAAAACATTTAAAATAGTACAATTAGCAGATGACATGACATTATTTGTTCGTACAGCTATGTCAGGTAATACAGCTATAAATATTATTAAGAAATTTGAAAAGTATTCTGGAATTCAATTAAATGAAAACAAGACAAAGGCCCTCTGGTTGGGAACCAACAATCCAACAAGTACTATTGGAAATATGTTATGGGAAGATGTTTATGTTAAGTCACTTGGTATTTATTTTTGTAAAAATAAAGATATAGGCTTAGAAATGAACTGGTCTGAAGAAAGGATATTAAAAATAAAACAGCTGTTAAATCTTTGGAAACAGAGTAATCTCACGCTTAAAGGGAAAATAATGATATTAAAATCATTGATAATGTCGAAAATCATTTATACTTCACAAGTTTTGTCTTGTCCTGAAGAGATAATAAAAGAGCTCGATAAGTTATTTTTTTGATTTCCTATGGAAAGGGAGACCTGCAAAGGTTAAAAGGTCACATGTATTACATAGTATTCAAGAAGGTGGTTTAGATATGTTAGATATTCAAACAAAGGTTGCATCGTTAAATATGAATTGGTTTTGTAAATATCTTAGCAATGAATTAAATGCAGGTTGCAAATGTATATTTGACTATTGGTTTGAGAAAATTGGTGGTATAAAGGTTATAATGAATTGTAAATATAATATAAAAAACACAAGTTTTCTAGAGAATAAGATGCCTTATTTTTTGACAACTATCGTAGGGAAATGATTTGGCTAAAAAAAATGTAAGGTATCAAAGGAAAATGTTTTTTTTTATGGGAATTGGATAAATTCTGGCATTTTGTTTGTTGGGGATTTAATTGATGGTAAAGTTTTTCTACCAGTTAATGAGTTAAGTGCAAAAATATTATTTAAGGATGGAAGGTGGTTAAGTCAATATGCACGTATTAGAAGAGCGATTCAATCACTCGGGAATACGTTAGTACTTACAGATATAAATATAGAACATAGAGAGTTTATGAAATTTAGATCGACGGCGTTTGTATATAATGATATAAAATTGAATGAGGATATGATTTCAGTAAGGCAGTTGACAGTTAAAAGAATATATCATGAGTTAATTAAAACAAAAATCGAAAATCTAGAGCGGAGGAGTTTTGTTGGAAAAGAATTAAAAAAGAAAACAACTAAAAAGAGACTTTTTATTTACCTATTAAGTTATCGTTTACAAATAGAAGAAAATATTCGAAAACCATGTATATCCCTCCAGAAATGGAGGAAAATGCTACAAATGTGAATATGTTCATATGATTATGAAGCAAAAAAAAATAAAGAAGACCTGAAATGGTTATTTTACCAAAAAAAAAAAAGAAAAACAAAGAAATTTCGAGGTAAAATTAAAAACTATGTTTATATGGTGGAAGGCAAAGAGATTTGACGCCTATGTATAAGAACCAGCTATTGATTCCAAATTGGGTTTGTCAGAATGGGTGTATGATGAGCTTGAATCACAGGTGTTGGACTTTGTTTAGCGAGTAGAAACCAAGATTAAAAAGAGTATTAAGCTATTAGATTATAAACACAGAGGGCTCAAAATTTAGCATTTACCATAATTGATAAATGCCCAAAGAGCAATATAGGTTTGAAAAAGCTTTTTTCAGGCGGAAAAGGATACAAAATTTGTGATACAATCTGAGTTGTTGTTGCTCTTTAATGTGTTGTTTGTAATTATTATGTAACAAAATGTCTTTCTTTTCTTTCTATTATGTGAACATTTTTTTTTCATTGAATTAAAANTAGATAGGGTTAAGGCTGGAATTACCTTGTCTATTCTTGTCTTTAATGCATTGACTGCTATTATTACATAATTACTATTACATTTTAACATGGTATTTTCTTGTAGGTCGAGCCCCAGAGGGCGTGCCAGTACTTGTAGAACGTACGACTACCACCATTTCCATCAGCTGGGGTGCATCGACGGATGCACTGGCTACCGGATACCTCCTGAGGATTAGGACAGAAGGGGGCACATCCATCCCCTTCAACCTGGCACAAGCAACCACCACCCACACCTTTATGAACTTGGAATCAGGAACAAACTATATCATCAGTCTGCAGATAGTTGGGCTGTCAGAAGCATCGCAGGAATTGCTAGTTACGACATGTAAGTTGTTCATTGCCTTTGGGTGTGGTCTGGATTTGGTTTGGATGGGGGTGTACGGCTGAAGCCTCCCCTACCCATGTTTAAGGTCTATTTGGGGAGAAAAAGGTACTTGTTATCTGATCTTTTGCTGAAAAAGCAAAATTATTTCAATTTCAGTGTGGATATTGAAAAGAAAAAAGTAAACCATGTCTAAGGCCTGAATATCTAAAGATGAGTTAGGACCACCCATTATTATTTTTATCATTGTCATTATTACGATTTGTCTTGTAATAACTATTTATTATAATTATTATTAGTAGTATTATTGTTATTATCATAATAATCATCGTTTTGTATCAAATGATTTGATTAGTCATAACAGAACACTTTTAACGAACTTTGTGTCATATTATATACATATCATATACAGAAATTATTATACAAATTATTTTTATAATATAATTATTAGCATTTTTTTTAGCCGTATCATTTTTACTTAGGTTTTACGTAAAATATCGCCCTCTTTCAATTCATCATTTTTTTTTTTTAGGAAAGTAATGTTTTATGTTTTCAGTATTAAGAAAAAGACTTAATTGGATTACTATACTTGCATATCATTTTCAGAAAATTTAAGGACTGCAAATCCTCCCAAAATGTACCTAATTTCCACTGAGTGCCATGTCGTTGTAGAGACTGTGGTGGGCAAAACCCTACCGTTACTATGAGTTTAACCGAAACTATATATCTAATAAAACTCCCAAGAACCTTAATATTGAAATATGTGAATATAGCTACACTCTGATTTCAGACAGCGGCGAAGACTGTATATAATCTAGCAATATAACAAGAAACATTTCAATGATCTGAACCTGATTTTCCTTCATCCAATTGACCGATTATATGAAATAATGTTTGTTTGAATGGAGAAACCGCCATGTTCAGAGGATGTCACTCAGTAATATTTTTATTGAAAATTTGATTGAATAACAGTCAAATCAATTCTGAATCGCTAAATATAGCTGGATGCACAAAACGTGCGAATGAGTGTCAAGTATAATGAACGTCTTATCGGTCTTGTGAATTTGAGAACCCCGCTTACATTTGCAGATGACAGCACAATTAAGTGGAGGGGTGGGGGTATTTATGTATTCAATCCAAACACATTTTACATAGCGACGCAATCATTTAAAATCTGACTCCCACCTACCTATACATTGTATCTCTATTAGTTATATTTTCTATTCAAACAAATTTTCAACTACTAAGACTAATTGTACTCGGAGGAGCTTGAGAGAACTTATTGTTCGCTGTCGTTTTGGCTGCAATGCTGTTGCACGTGGCCTGATCGGGCTTGCCTTTATTCGGGGTTGCAGCGCGAGCCCGCCTTTGTGTTCGATGATCGTGTTTTTCTGTGTTATTGAAAGATCTTCAACAGGTAGTTCGTCGCCTTTTTTTTCGCCCGGTACTCTTATCTGATGCAGGGTGACATTACTTTTATTTCAATAAATCGTCACGGCCTAGTAAATGATAAGAAAAGAGACAATGTCGTTGTTATAATTGAAATCTAAACAATATGATGTAAGTCGTATCAAAGAGACTTATTTCACTCCTGACATTGAAACAGAAATAATCGTGAATGGGGACAAATGGTTTTTCCCTTAATATCATACATCCAGCTCTAATGGAGTAGCAATTCTGTTTAAGGATATTATTCCGGTATAAGTTAACCAGGGCAGAATATAAAATTGTGAAAACTTGGTAGTTTTAGATTTTACATTCGATGAGTGAGACATTACACTGGCATCGTCATAACTATGGCCCGAACACTGACAATCCAGCTTTTATATTAGTTATCAACGTATTATTATAGATTTCGAAAATCCATATGTTATTATTTGTGGAGACTGGAATTTAGTGTAGTAACCCTAGGACGAGACGGTCAGTTAACAATATCAAGTACATATTAGATGATGGGACCTGATGAGAATTAGATATCATGTGAAAAGATACTACGCGTGGTGCCGGTCGAACTCTGTTAAACAAAGTAGACTTCTTTTTTTTTATATAATCATCAAAACTGTCATTAGTCCATGAATCTGAAACTTTATCTGGTTATCGAACAGATCATGTATTGGTTCGTCTTAGCCTAAAATTAAACGGGGTCCTGGAATTTGGAATTTTTTGTAATTCTCTACTAAAAGATGAACATTTTGTGTCAAATTATATAAAACTATAAAGGAGAAAATAACATATGATGCCAAAGATGAGGTAGAGTTGTGTGAAGCGATAACATAGTTCAAAATTGTGAATTTTCTATTAATGACCAATTTAGTTTTTGAAACTTTGATTCCATTCATTGAAGCGTTGATTATAACCTTCCTTGACCTGGTATGAATAAACTTATGAATAAAGAGTGGCCTACTTGGCCTACTTCCAAAACATGTTTTGTATACAAACAAAGGTTTACAGTCTACATAAACCAGCTCGCTGATCTCATATTTCTATTTATATTGTCCAAAAAACCTCGCCAGTCTTCTCATTCTATTATATGTCTTAAGTCGGCAACCCAATATTCCAATGTGCATCTCTTTTTTTTTAAATCTCCATACATCAAATTTAATTCAACTACATTGTACCACATACATGTGTGAATTTTGTTGTACACCGCCCTTTTTCTTTTTTCTTCTATCTCTCTCTCTCTCTTTCCCCTTTTACCAATATTTGTTCCACCATATTCGTGTTATTATGTATCCATTGAGAGTAGTCACGCTATCAAGCGTTGCTTACTTTGTCAACCCTTCTGTTTGATGCATTCGATCAGTTACTTTATTCGACATCATATTCTTTTGAAATGTGTAAAATTTACAATATTTTGTTTGTTTTATATTTGTAAAAATGCAAAAGAAAAAGAAATTCAAACAGAAATAAATAAATCTTATCAAATCAAATACATAAAATATTATTGTGGGGGTGAATTCATATCCCTATATGGCTCGTTCATCAAGAAACAAAATGTCAGTCGGGAGAAGGATCTGGAAAGAAATGTTCAAGTACTGAAACAAATACTAGTGACATCGAATGATAAGACTGCATTACTAAATAATTAAATGACAAAAAGACATAACTTGAAGCCTATCACTTAAAAGTAAATGGTGGAATCATCATGATATCTAGAATACAATCGATGGAGCTAGAAGAAAGGTCATCAAAATATCTTTTAAACTTGGACAAAAAGCATAGAGTAAATAAAGAAATACAGCAATTATCAACACAAAATGGAAATGTTATTAGTGAAGAAGATGGTATATCAAAATAAATCTTTAAATATTTTTCAAACTTATATAAGACGAAAGACACTGGAGAGGTAGATATAGACACATTATTAAACTATCCAGATATTCTTAAGTTAACTCCAGAATTGTTCAAATTATTAGAAGGTCATTTGAGTGAAAGTGAAGTTTATTCAGTGCTAAAAATATGAAGAAGAAAAAAAAATCCCTGAGGCAAGATTAATTCACCATTGAATCCTGTGGTTTCTTTTGGCAATATATTAAGAGGTTTATGATCAGATCCTTGAACTTCGCTTATTTTACAGGAGAATTATCGCAGTCAGAAAAAATAATAAATAATCACATTAATTCCTAAATGAAACAATCCTCGACATCTATTACTAAATTCGCATCCTATTTCACTTTTAAATGTTTATATACAACGAAAGCATATGTTGTTCTACTTTGTACATGAGAATCAAAAAGGATTTTTGAAAGACCGTTTTATAGGGGAAAATATTCGTTTACTTGTAATGCGATAGACTACTATACACCGAACTTAATGATATAGCAGGCATGTTTTTGACGATTGATTTTGAAAAGTCCTTCGATTGTGTTTCTCACAATTTTCTGTTCAATGTCCTTGACTACTTTAATTTTGGACCATCACTGTCGACTAAAAAAATTGATTCAGCTATTTTATGAAAATGCATCTTCTTGTGTTACGAAAAAATGTTGTTTTTTTTTGCACAAAGAAATTTACTATGAGACAAGGGTGTCGTCAAGGAGACCCGTTAATCGTTATCGCACTCCATTTTCTTTTTATTTGTAAGCGACGTAGGAATTTTGATTACACATTCCACTGATATAATTGGATTGCATCAGTACAACAGGAAATTTACAGAGTGCAATGAAAATACCAGGTGATTTTGAAGAAATGTCAAATCTAAAACCAATATTACAAAAACTCATTACTCAAACTGATGCCACCCGGGTTGGATACCAAGTCGATACTCTAGTGCACTGTGGTAAGGCATTAATCCTCATTACCAGGTCCAGTCCTCTGGTTGCTTACTAACAAGCGTTCATGTTTTCTTATGGGGCTTTCACATATACACTCCGGGGCCCGTACGGCGAGTAAAAACAGACATTTTTTGAATTTCCGGCCGGTGTCCGGCCGGTTACCGTAAAGTTCCTACGGGCGCCGTGGTGCCGAGTTGGATGCTCCCAATCCTCCCGGCGTTTTATCTGACCGTTAGGCCGTAGAAAGCTCGTAAAGAGCCCTAGGGCACCTTACGGGTCCCGTGCGGGCCCCGGACGGTGCCTGGACGGGGCCCTCACGATTTTGGGGATCAATTCTCATGAAAAATCTTCACGGGCGCCTTGCGGTGCTCAAGGGTTCCGTACGTGTACCCTACGGCGCCCTCACGGGCCTCTCAAGAGCACCGGGTGATATGCACAGCAATAGGCGTCCACCGTCCGGGGGCCATTTAAAATAAATATTGCCCGGGCGGGTCCCTCATGGCGGCATCTCAAAATGTACAACGCAGTTTTAAATACAGGACATGCGGATACCAGAGGACACCTACACAGTGAGTCAGAAAAAATGTCCCACTTTTAGAAATTTATATTGTTTGAAGTATGAATATTTAATCATGAGTTTCATGTTATGTCTTGATAGAGTTATCCTCCCTGTACATTTCGGTACCATTTTCATTTGAATCTCTGCATGCATGACTGAACATCAGACAATCTTTACAAGACTGCCAGATCTCACGCGAAGTTGCTAGGTGAGGAATAAAATAATGTTTTGAACAAAGACAGTCATTTTTTTTTCAATTATCCAATTAGCCAGACAGACAAAAAAAAAACATAAATACACGCACACGCACACGTGTGTGCACGTGTGTGTGTGTGTATGCGTGTGCGCATGTCTGACTGTCTTCGTTCAGTGCACTGTTTTATTCCTCACCCAGTAATTTGGCGCAAGTGAGATCTGGCAGTCTTGTAAAGATTGTTTGATATTCAATTTCAATTCAATTTGAATTTAGAATTTAGTGTCCATTTTTGGATATATTTGATTCAGTGATGCAGGCAGAGATTCGTATGAAAATGGTACCTAAACGTACTGGGAGGATAACTCTATCACGATATATCATGAAACCCATGATTAAATATTCATACTTCAAACAATACAACTTTTAAAAAGTGGGACATTTTCTGACTCGCTCTGTAGTTCAGTGCACCGCACGGCACCCGGCCGGATGCCTTGAGGACCCCGGCCGGACCCCGGCAGGGCACCTTCCGGGTGCCATCGGTACACCTGCTCATCGGACGGAGCCCGTAAGGTTACCGGTCGGCACTCGGCCGGCACCCTGCCGGCACCCTTACGGACGCCTTGCATTTCACTCAACCAATTTTCTCCGGTCACCTCCCGGGCGCCGCAGAATATGTGACCACACATGCCGTAGAAATGAAATTCAGACGGTTCCCGTACGGTCTCTAAATCCACGGCAAGCCGCCGGGTAGGGAAAATCGTACGGGGCCCGGTTTATGTGTGACCTAGGCATTAGCAGTCAGATAAAATAACCACCACTACCATACTCCAAGAATCATGATTTTCGACCAACAAATTGTACCCCAAAAATAATCACCTAAAGAGAACTAGAATTAGGTTTTAATAGTGGTTGAGATGATTATGTACATGTACATTGTTTTGTGAATGACTGGTCCAGGAATGTCTAACTAAATTGAGATTTCTGATCTGTTATGTTACGGAACATGTAATATTATGCTGTTAATAATGTGTAGGTATTGGTTTTTACAAACTGCCAGAACACAAACCAACGCTTTGTGAACGACATCCTAACAATAAATGGTTCCTTTCTTTCATATTTTGAATTCCAACGCAGACGTAGGTTTGACATACAAACAAACTTTTTCCAGTATTATGGTCTTTCAATGCAAATCGGTCAGGCTTTGAAATAAGTTCACATGTAGTTCTCAAAGCAATATTACCTATCATATCCGCGGCCCTGCACCTTGTTGTACAAACAAAATTTGGTTGTTCACATAGTTATCAATCTTTTCTAAAATACAAAGTAAAAAAATGTAAAGGTCTCACAAAGTAGAAAGTTTTTTTTTTTTTTCATGGTGAACCCTGGGTTTTGTACTATCTAATTTCAGTCAACAATAGATATCAACATAAGGTCGTTTCAAATCAAGATTTTAAATAGAGTACTATATATGTGAAGGATTATTTGTTAAGATTGGGTGTAGTAGCTGACAAGAAGTGTACTTTTTGTAATAACAATGATGAAATTATCATACATGTTCATTGCTTTTGTAACTACTCTAATGAAGTATGGTCGAAATTTGAGTACTGGATATTTCGTAATACGGGGGAAAGGATTACACTTACAAATCTAATCAAATTGTTTCGATCTTGCGGTTGCAGTAATGATACACTAAACTGTATTCTGATGGTTGTAAGCCAAAATTACGAAATCAACTACCTTCCTTTAATATAGTGTTATCAGCTGTATAACATTATTATGAAATAAAAAAAAATATATAAACCAAACGATTCTCAGAGAGAATAAATTGAAAAGAAAATTGTATCACTTTAGAATGGTTGGAAATGTGCCAACATAAACATGTGATTTTATATATATATATATATATATGTTTTATAAATTTTAAATACTAATTTTGTCATAATGTTTGGAAAATATTTCATTAACTATTTGTAAATCATTTATGAAGAACCCTGCGAAAGGGGAAGAAACATTTGCAATAATAAAAAGGTTAAATTCCGACGGCATTTGAAAGACAATGCTTATTTAGAACTTCCCTACAAAAAAAAAGGGGGGGGGGGG